>APFE030757597.1:0-30172 GCA_000404065.3 Pinus taeda | reverse complement strand
CCGAATCTGACCCGAGAGAGCCTTCTCATACCTCGTAGGGCTAGCTACGAGGTGAAATGGTTTGATGTAGCCTTGAGAGTTTGTCTATCTCAACCTAGGTGAATTCCAAGCGCTAACAAGACCCACTGATTGTCTGATTTCAGATAGATGAAATTTACATTTAGCAGCTTTTGCAATTCCTCCTTAACAATTTCTTTTAGATTTGGGTTCGTTCTTCGTTGTGGCTGTCTAACTAATCTTGCACTTTGCTCGATGTAGATATGATGTATGCAAGTCTTAGGATCAATTCCTCTCATATCAATATATTCCCATGCAAAAGCAGACGAATGTTTATGTAATACTTCTACCAGTTGATTCTTTTGTAATCCTTCCAAGTTTTCATTAACATTCAAAGTTTTACTTGAAAGATTTCTATTAAAGAATTCCCAAACTTTTCCATGGAGAGCAATGATACTTGTCTATATGAGAGATATTCATTTCAACTATAGTCATAATGTGAGGAAGATTCATTATTTTCCAATAGATTTAAAATTTGATCTTCCTCTTGTTGAGCCTCAAACCTGCACCTTCCTATACACCCTCTCAGCCTTCTTTTTCCACTTACTTCATCCAACCAGTTGTTAAATCATTGCATTATAGTCTAAAAAGAACTTTTTATATGGTTTTCTGACTATGCTTATGACTGTTGTTTGGTTTAGTTTTTTTGTTCATGCAGTTGCGGAAACTTGTCAGTTTCCACAGCCAACACAGGATTCTGCAGCTATTTTGTTAAAAGTTGTGCTACAGGTGTCCTATGAAGAAACGAGCTACATGGGAAAACTCCAGGTGACGGATACATGGAACATGTCCCTTCAAATCAGCCAAATCATCCATGGAAGGTCACGGTCAATGAAGGTCAAAGACAAAGCCAACCAAGGAGTTCAGCGGTGGCACGTCTTTGTTTTGAGCACGTGAATGTTATGTGGCACAATCCTCAGCTCACGAAGACACCAGCACACCTGGAGATCATTCTCGTAACCTGAATCCAACAGCTACCACTCTGGAGATTTAATAGACATGATGACAGTTACGCTAGATCTCGGCTGAAGGGATCTACATGTCTTTGGCAACACAGTCAATAGCGTAGGAGTTTGTTAGTTAGTTTCAGCATTTTGGCATTATAAATAACGCATCGATGAACGTTGTAAAAAAAGATTTTTGGGATATGTGAATTCTGAACTGATGTGTTATCACCCCACTGTTTATATATGTTGTTGTTTTAAATATATGAGAAGACTTTTCTGAGTTTATTCATGTGACTACTTGTTGACTGGCTGAAGTGGCAGAGGGCCCCTACGCGTTGAAGCCTTGTAAAGTTTCCATTTGGTTGTATTATGTTTTTTTGTTTTTATAATTATTAGCTTGTACATAACACACTGTTTGATGTTTCTTAACTCACTGTTGCTTATATTTTCACCTTTGTTTTCTTATAGTTGTCAACTGATCAGTGCTTTTCTGTAGGTTTTCTTAGGCAGCCCGGGCAAATTTTCATCTTTTTGATAACTATTGGCATATGAGATCATCTTATCCTTCCTGCTAACTTTCATTTTCTGAAGTTTAATTTCAGCACTGTCTTTTCCAAGTTGTGATTTGCTTATTTATTTTTCTGTTATTTAGATATCATATTGCTCACCAGTTTATGGTTTCTTTCTATAGTCAAGTGACTCTATTAGCAAGAAATCAGAATATTACTAACTGTAGTGTGATTTAGTTATCATATTGCTTAAACTTATTCATGGTTGCTTCCCACAAGGTAGATTGAGCTGAAGGGTAAAGGACCAGAAGAGTTCAAGTAGTGTGACTAGTTTCTTTTATGCAATTTAAATTTCTTGCCATTTAGATATCATATTGCTTGACTTGTTCATGATTGCTTCCCACAAGGTAGATTGAGCTGAAGGGTAAAGGATCTGAAGAGTTTAAGTAGTGTGAATTAGTTGCTTTGCTTTTAGTTTGAGTTGCTTTTATTTTTTACTTTCTTTTCATTCAGTAGCAAGGATACTGGGCCATTATCATTAGTTCACTGTTTGATGCATTTACTTCCTCTTAAGAATTGATTTCAGTTTAGTTGTTTTAAAGCTTTCTTTTTAAGCACTTTCAAGTTTGAGAAAATCACTGTAGAAACCATCACCATCTATACTCCATACTTCACTTTCATCCTCGCCATCACACATTAGGGAAAGATAAATCCAAAAACAAATTAAAGTAAGAAAAAGGTTAACTAAGCACATATGGTGCACCACACTTCATCAGTTTACGATACCCGGATTGATAATTTATGTAGAGCAATTTAAGACGTTAAATTGATTAGACACATGGCTGAGTTTTATTTGCACAACATGGGACTCACAGACATGAATGTTTGGGATCCTAATGCCAAGCTAGGATATTTACAATTAATGTCTTTAGCATCATGGATGAACCATAAGGAGTCAAGGGCTACAGAGATGAAATGAATATTGGCCAGAGAGCAAAATGAACCTCTTTTCATCGGAGCTGAACAATCAAATCCCATGGCCCTAATCAACACCCATAATTTGATTGCAAATGACCCTCAACTGACACCTAGATATCTTGCTTCCCAAGAGCAAGAAATTTCACATTTTGAGGATATGTTTAGGCTGTTAGGAGATGATAGTACACATGCCGGCCTAAGAAGATGGAACACACTACCACACAACTTGAAGATCAGAGAATATCACTCCCCTCAAAGGTTGAGAGAGGCACTCAACATGACACTTATGTATAAGCAATCAATGCAAAGGTTGAAGGTCAATTGGATAGGCCTAAAACTCAGTCTACCACTACTCCTAGGGATGCTAGAAGGGAGGAAAGAAGAAGAAGAAAAGATGTAGTGGGAAGAGGTAGAAAAGAAAGCAGGCTTTTTTGAACAAGAAGAAGAGACCACAATAGAGGCATGGGATATCAGAGAGGCTACCAAAGCCATGAAGGACATGGACATTGACTAAGTTGCTCAGAGGATGAGCAACATTTTCAGTAGGGGGGTGATGATGGGCCTCATCATTGGGTAAATATATGGGCCTTAATTCACCTCCTAGCTTAGTCAAACCAAGTATTCTCATAACTTATTGCATACTTTTGATTATATTTTGTTTATGATATGAGTTAGAGTTGGATATTTTGCTTTATGGTCTAATGTGCATTTAACGCAGGATTAAAGGATAAAAGCAAGGAATTTTGGCAAAATCCTTGGTCAAAACTCGAATGGGACAAGGGAGAGGGATTATAGGAGGTAAATCCTCCTCATTTACTACCCCTCCATTCAAATATTCCTTCATCATCTTAGAGTGCAAATAGCCAAATGATGAGGACTAGAAGGCAATCGAGCAAGTGAAAGACAAAGCACTAGTTTATCTCAAGTTTGGGAGCCGAGCCTCCCTAATTTTAAGGAATTCGTTGGAGACTTCAGATGTATAAGTGGAGAGGCCTAGGATGTTATATACCTAGGGGGGTAATATGAGGTATAAAGGGAGGTACCCAAGGTAATAATGTAATAATGAGATGGGCCATAGTAATAAATAAGGTGGTTAACCCATATCATGTAAGGGACCACAAGTAGTTAGTAATAATGTAATGGGCCCATGGTATTAGTGGATGGTATGAGGGAACCATGGTAATGATCCATGGTATTGCATGTATGAGGCTTATATAGAGGCTAGAGACTCCAGGTCAAGGAATAGTCAAGGATTATTATATGTACAGGCATATGGCTTATGGAGTGTTCTCCTTCCTTAAGGAGTGAATGTATGGTGTTGCCCTACCTTAAGGGTTTTGATCAATAAAGAATCATTTAATATTATTTCTGGGTTCATTTGTATTATCTTATACTTTCAGATCAGATTTATAACAAGTGGTATCAGAGCTATAACATAGGACCTCAATAGGATTCACATTTTTTTATTGTAAAACTCTACTCTATTTTCGAGTGGCAAGACTTGTGACAGTTTTTGATGTAATCCATTGTTTTGATAATAAGAATGAGTTTTGTTTTGAGCCAACATTGAGTTAACTCAGAGGGCTGAAGCTCTTGGGTTAGGGCCCAACCCTAGCAGCCAAGGCTCCTCTTTATTGTACCTGTATGTTAGCATAGATTCATAGTTTAATTGTTCATTTGCTTAAGTAGCTGCATTTCCATTACAACAGTGTAGATTAGATTGGTTATATGTTAGTTTGCTTCCACTTGTGCCTTCTTTCAATTAGCAGGTTAGCAAGGAGAAAAAGGATCACCATAAGGTTGTCAGCAGGTATCTTGGCCTCACTTCCTCCCTTTGGACTAGGAAATTGAGGAAGAGACCCTTCAAAAGCCCCAAAAACACAGATTTCTAGTTCTTGCATGAGCTTTGGAGTTTGTTGTCTTGATTAAGCATTTGGCTCATTTCATTGTCATCTTTTTCCATTACTCCATTTTTGCAATAAGATCTCACTCATGCTTTCATTCCCTTTAGCACTCTTTTCATGCATCATATAGGCAATTGATTTATGCTTTTTTAGTTTATGAAAATGTATCTTGCTGCATAGTCCTTGGGAAACACATATGTTTTAAGCACAACAGGTACTTCAGGAGGAGACCCAGAATTCATCACCAACAGCCACCTTCCACTTCATCCACCCTAACCATCTCTTGTTCCACCATCACCCTCACTAGTTTTTGTCATTTTTCATTGAAGTTCCCCTAGATACATTGAGTGAATCTAGCCATCTCTAATCTTGGATATTGACTCCTGAGTATTCCTAGACCTTCTAACACCCCATCCCACTCATCACACACCTTTTCCAAGCTTCCCAACACCTCCAACACCTCACAATTAGCTCTCGGCCGTATCTTGTAGGTTTTCTGTAATTCCTACAGGATCATCCTGTAGGTTTCTAGTACATCCTGTAGGTTTTCCTGAAATAGCCTGTTTTGAGGCCGAATTGATGGGGAACCTCTAGGAAGTCACAAAAAAGCCTCCTAGGACCCTTCCACACCATCCAACCACTCCATAAGCCTTTTACCCATCCTCAATCACCTTCCATCCACCTGTCACATCCACAAGAATAATTAATTTGTATACTTGATTTTGCCTAAAAAACCAAAAAAGTGAAAATAGATTTAGTTTAGTTTTCTTGCTTACACATTAGTATGATTTGATGCTCTTTACTTCTATAGCTTAGATAGAATCATTAGGGTGGCATTTATTTAGCAATTCTGCTTAGCATAGTTGTTTAAATGGTTAATTAGGATATGGTGTGATTTAGCATTACATGTTGTTTTCTTCATTACTATAGCAGAGTAGCTCTCTTAGAATAGATTTTCTCGTCTTCCATCAAAGAATCAAGCTTCTTCTGACTATACAGAAGTCTGGCTTGGAACCCTGGGTCTCTTGCTGGATGAACAATGACAACATGCAGGACCTTCACTTTTACTTGTGCATACAACACTGTCACCTCCAAGTTTGTATGAACCCCGGGTTGATAAGTAACGCTGGTAGCCTAGGAGTTGCAACATCCTTGCTGCAATACTAGCATTCATCAATCGGTGCCAGAGGATGGGAAGGCCTACACCATGAGATGAAATGTCCCTGCAGCCTCAAGTGACTTTTGAGCCATTTGACAAGTGGGGCATTGACTTCATTGGGCCTATCAACCCTCCTTCAAAGAAAAAACAGTGCATTATTGTGTGCACTGATTATTTGACTGAGTGGGATGAAACCAAGGCAATTAAGGCAGCAACAGAAGAAAAGATGGCTGAGTTCCTACGAGAGAATGTATTCTACAAATTTGGGTACCCTAGAGAGCTAGTCACAGACCAAGGCAACCAGTTTACCTCCAACATGATTAAAGACCTGCTCAGCCATCACTAGGTCAAGCATTGGACCTCCATTCCCTATCATCCATATGCTAATGGGAAAGGGGAGGTGACCAATAGTGCACTGGAGGGCATCTTAACCAAGGTGTGAGCAACAATAGGAAGGATTGGGTAGAAAGACTAGTTGAGGCCACCTGGGCCTATAATACCACATGGAAGACCACCACTGGATTCACACCCTATGAGTTGGTCTATGGGAAAAAGGCCTTGTTGTCCATTGAGTTTGAATATAACACATTAAGGATGGCAACCCAACTAGATTTGGATCTCAACAATGCACATAAAGAGAGATTGTTCCAATTGAATGGCTTGGATGAATTCAAAATGCAGGCCCTCCTACATACGAAGATAGTTCAACTTCAGAGGAATATCTGGCATGACAAACATCTTAAGGAGAAGCAATTTCAGGAGGGAGATTGGGCATTGTTATATGATTCTAGGTATAAATACTTCAAGGGCAAGTTAAGGACAAGATGGCTCGAACATTATGTTGTGCAAAGATGCCATGATAATGGTTCAATTTAGATCAGAACTATAGATGAAGAAGCCATTCCTTTGCTTGTTAATGGGCACCGATTGAAAATGTACAAGAGACCTTTATTGAAACAAGAGTTCATTGATAATATCAATAAAACAATGATGACAGTGGATCAAGTTCCAGCTCCTCCCTCATCAAGTCACTGAAAAAGAAAAAAAGAAAAAGAATAAGGACTCCAGCAAAAACCTCCATGAGGCGCTTGAGTCCCATATTTGGGTCGAAAACCTCGTGAGGCGGCCCAATGATGAAGAAACAAAAAGGAAAAAAGAGAAAAAAGACAAGAAAAAATAATAAGAAGATCCCTGGGTGAAAACCTTCCTTGAGGCACCTCGGGAAAACAGCTAGGGTGAAAACCTCTCTGAGGCAACCTAGTTGTTTTCAAACAACAACAAAAAACAAAAACAAAAAAAGGAGAGAAAAATATATAATTGTCATTTGCATGTGGGCGAGAAAGACAATCAAGGAGCAAAAGAGCATCCAAAGGGAACTCTGCCTCTCACATATTCATCTCCTCCAGTCCTTACCATGCATCCCTCCATCATTTCTATCATTTTCCCACTCCATTGCTTCGATTTATGCGAAGAATTATAGTGACCCGGAAAACCTACAAGAAGCAATCTAAAGGCACATGATAAGTTTGTTAGGCCCCAAAAATTCACCCTATGCATGATCTAGCACCTCACCTTGACCACCATCATCATCCCTGCACTCACCATTCAAAAAATAAAATTAGTTTCAACAGTTTCTGCCAGTTTTAGAAAAAAAGAGTGAAAACAGAGAAGAGTAAGAGCATTACCTGAGCATCCTTTTCTTTACACTTCCACTCTTTCTTTCCATTCATTACACCATTCTCACAACCCTAGCTAACAACATGATTAAAGCATTTTGAGGGAGAAGCAACTACATGACATCCTATAGCAGCTTATCCCACAAAATGCCAATCACACCAACAACAAGTATTCACTAGGATGATCAAGGAGCTCCACAACAGCAACAACATTAGATCTTCAGCCATAGATACCTGCAAAAGCAAAGAAACCGTGAGCAGATGGCAGGAGGAGGAAGAGGAATGGCATGCAGCAAATATACAAAGCAACACCTTTGGTCTTTGACAACTGCAACATAGCATCAAAACCACAAGTAAGTATCTCGCTCGCTCACTCATATACATCATGTAGTCAAAATTTGTAAGGGTTACGAGATAGATGGTTTATAAGTGAAAAGGTGGCCAGTTAACTTGGCCACTTTCGTTCAATCAACACATGTAGAACCAGGTGTCCTCTCACACGTGGCTGCAGTCAACTCGAAGACAGAGAAAGAGTAGGACAAAAAGCGGTTAAACTACAGATCTACGAGGTGGGAGAAGATTATGAGGAGTGGGAAATGATGAGGTGGTAGTGGGGACCAACAGTCCAAAAATGGATACATACCTTTGCTGCCAACACACCACCTCACCCCAAATCACCATAAAGGGAAATAAAACATCGTTCCCATGCATTCATGAATTTAACCTCCTCGAAACTTCCTCACTCAAGTCACTCTCATAACCCAGGCCGCCCACTGGAAGCAAAGATCCATCGTTTTGCACAAGAATTCCTACATGATATAGTCTACAGGACACACAGATACTGTTTATAGGATACACAGAGACAACCTACATGATAGGCAGAGAATATTTCAAGAGGGGATATCATGGGAATTGGCCACTGCAACCACTCTAAAGAGGTAGGCTCTAAAATTTCATCCCCTTTTGCAAGTAAATACACTAGGGATACTCTAAAATCTAGTGAATTTAGAAACTATGAGAAGTAAATTACATACACAGTCAACTTTGTTTTGCTCCTGCATTTAAAAAATTGTGTCAACCCTCTCATTTTCTCCTTAAGCTTCACTAGCAAGATGATAGGAGGGTTTAATAAGAGAGAGCCCACAAACTGTGAGAATCCAACAATAGCCCCAACTGCTTGAAATATTTACAAGACACAACTAGATGGGGTTTTTCGAAAAATTCACAAGGTGTGATGATGAGGTGGCTCAAGAATTTGCTCACTCCCTCACTCCACACAGAAGAATCCATGCAATTATTGTAGTAAGGGGCCTCACTATATATCTCCCCCAAGATCTCATCATCAGGGTCACCACACTCCCCCTAGGAATTCCATGGAGAAAAGAAGACAAGGGAGAGAACCAGGTGGCAAAAAGGAAATTCTTTTTAGAGGGTGAAGAACCCACTGAGGACAAAAATGGAGTAAACAGGGACAATTTTCCATACCCATGGAGTGAGGTAGGCTACCAACTCATCAAATACATCTCATGTGAGTGTAGATATAGTGTTGTTTATGGCTATCATTTCAGGATCCTTAAGGAATTAAGATTTGGGATAGAGACACCACCTCACCAAAGACTCAACATACCCTATTTCTTGCTGCAATCACTCATAGACTCCAGCAACAAAGTGAAGCAAGGGAATTACCAACAATTGGCTTACCATGGGTTGATTAGGATCCTCATAGAATATACCCACCACAACCTTAGAATCCCTATAACATGGTCAGTCTTCAGAGACTTTCTAGAAGAGGATGACATTAAAGCCCTAACTTATGATGTTAGTCCTACTATCAATGAAGAGGAGGAAAAAAACAAGAAGAGGAAGATATAGAGAAAGATACGAATGAGATGGATGAAGAAGAAGCTGACATAGAGGAACATGATGAAGCCAAAGAAGAAGAAGGAGAAGAGAAGGAGGATGATGAAGAAACAGAGGAGGAAATTAAGGAGTAAATTGATAGAAATGATGAAGATCCACAAAAGGAAGAAGACATGAAAAATAGAGAAGAAGAAGAAGAAGACTATAAAACAGAGGGGAAAGAACACAAGGAGGAGTCACCTAGGGTGTCTCTAGAGGCCACTGAGAGAGAGGCAACATCTGCCCTCACTGCTCTCAGCACCCCAGTCAAGCAAAAAGGAAAAATGAGGAGGCAAACCCCACTATATTTCAGAACAAGAAAGAGCACAAGAATAAAACATGGGAAGCCACAAACATTAACAAAAATTCCTATTGAGATTGAAGATTCCCCTAACAAAAAGACAAAATGCCTTCACCTAAGTCACTTATAACCTATGTAAGGAGGCCTACTACTAGATCAACATCCTCAAAGGGTAAGTCAATCCTTTAAGATCCACAACAAAACCTACAGGAAGCAAAAACAGTCCTATAGGATACTCTGCTGAAACTATAGGAGGCACAAAAATTGGAAAGCAAGGTAGGGGAGTAGCAAGAAGCTAAAGAGGAAGACCCAAAGACAAAGGAACCCATCCCCCAACCTAACTTGGACTCCTATTACTGGTTTATTGAAGGAGGTAAGGTAATACCTCAAAAATTTGCCATCCCACTGTTCTTCGAGCTTGAGAAGGAGAGGGCTAGAACCCACCGATGGATGTAGATCACCAAATCAAAGGGGGTGGAAGACATTGGGCACATGGAAGAGAAACTCAAAGAAATGGGCAAAGATCTAAGTGGCGTAAAGGACAGAAAATATATAACGAGAAGTAAACTTGAGAGAGAAAATGCATGGCTGAGGGGACAGTTGTAGGATAAAGAGAACCAACTAGCATGTATGGCCAACCTCTCCTTGGAGGCAATCCAGTGTAGGATTCCAACTAAATCCTATGCTCTTTACCTCAAAGAACAATGGCTGTAGTTTCAGATTAAGACACTAGTAGAGAGGGGAACCATGCCATTTCAGGACTACAGGTAGTTTATTGATCTTTGTGATCAAAGTACACTAGAGGATAGGGCCAAAATGGCTGAGTTTTATTTGCACAACATGGCCCTCATAGACATGAATGTTTGGGACCCTAATGCCAAGATAGGAGATCTACAATTAATGGCTTTGGATTCATGGATGAACCATGAGGAGTCAAGAGCTACAGATATGAAAAGAATATTGGCCAGAGAGCAGACTGAACCTCTTTTAATCAGAGCTGAACAATCAAATCTCATGGCCCTCATCAGTACCCATAATTTGATTGCAAATGATCCTCAGCTGGCACCTAGATATCTTGCTACCCAAGAGCAAGCAATTTCATACTTTGAGGACATTGGGAAGAAGTAGAAAAGAAAGTAGGCTTCTATGAACAGGAAGAAGAGACCACAATAGAGGCATGGGATATCAGAGAGGCTACGAGCCATGAAGGATGTGGATATTGACTAAGTTGCTCAGAGGATGAGCAACAATTTCAGTAGGGGTGTGATGATGAGCCTCATCATTGGGTAATTATATGGGCCTTAATTCACATCCTAGCTTATTCAAACCTACTATTCTCATAACTTATTGCATATTGTTGGTTATATTTTGTTTATGATATGAGTTAGAGTTGGATATTTTGCTTTTTTGTCTAATGTGCATTTAATGCAGGATTAAAGGATAAAAACAAGGAATTTTGGAAAGACCATGGTCAAAACTCAAATGGGACAAGGGAGAGGGACTATAGGAGGTAAATCCTCCTCATTTAGTACCCCTCCATTCAAATATTCCTCCATCAACTCGAAGTGCAAACAACCAAATCATGAGGAATAGAAGGCAGCCGAGCAAGTGAAAGACAAAGCACCAGTTTATCTCGAGTTTGGGAGACGAGCCTCCCTAATTTTAAGTCATTGGAGACTTCAAATGTGTAAGTAGAGAGGCCTAGGACCTCAGTAGGATTCGTATTTTTTATTATAAAACTCTACTCTATGTTCGAGCTGCAAGACTTGTGAGAGTTTTTGATGTAATCCATTGTTTTGGTAATAAGAATGAGTTTTGTTTTGAGCCAGCACTAACTTAACTTAGAGAGCTGAAGCTCTTGGGTTAGGTCCCAACACTAATCATCCAAGGCTCCTCTTTATTTTACGTGTATGCTAGTATAGATTCATAGTTTAATAGTTCATTTTTCTTAGTAGATGCATTTCCATTATAACAGTGTAGATTAGAATGGTTGTGTGATAGTTTGCTTCCATTTGTGCCTTCTTTCATGTAGTAGGTTAACAAGGAGAAAAAGGATCACCATAAGGTTGTCAGCAGGTGTCTCAGCCTCACTTCCTCCCTCTGAGACCATGACTTGAGGAAGGGACCCTTCATTAGCCCCAAAAACACAGATTTCTAGTTCTTGCATGAGCTATGGAGTTTGTTGTCTTTGATTCAATATTTGGTTCATGTTACAAGACAGATTTCATTGTCATATTTTTCCATCTCCATTTCTGCAATAAGATCTCACTCATGCTTTCATTCCCTTCAGTAACTTTCTTCATGCATAATACAGGCAATTGATTCATGCTTTTCTAGTTTATGAAAATGTATCTTGTTGTATAGTTCTTGGAGGACACACATGTTTTAAGCAAAGAAATAATTTCAGGAGGAGACCCAAACTTCATCACCAACAGCCACCTTCCACTTAATCCACCTTAGCCATCTCTTGTTCCACCGTCACCCTCACTAGTTTTTTTTTTATCATTTTTCATTGAAATTCCCCTAGTTACATTGAGCGAATCTAGCCATCTCTTATCTTGGATATTGACTCCCGAGTGATCCTAGACTTTCTAACACCCCATTCCACTCATAATACACATTTCCCTAGCTTCTCGACACCTCCAACACCTCACGATTAGATCTCGGCTGTATCCTATAGGTTTTCTGTAATTCCTACATGATCATCTTGTAGGTTTCTAGTACATCTTGTAGGTTTTTTTGAAATAGCCTGTTTTGAGGCCGAATTGATGCGAAACCTCTAGGAAGTCACATAAAGCCTCCTAGGACCCTTCTAGACCATGCAACCACTCCATAAACCTTCTAGTCATCCTCCATCACCTTTCGTTCACTTGCCACATCCACAAGAACAATTAATTTGCATACTTGATTTTTCCTAAATACCAAAAAAAAGTGAAAACAAATTTAGTTTATTTTTTTGCTTACACACTAGTATGGTTTGATGCTCTTTACTTCTGTAACTTAGATAGTAGCATTTTTTTAGTGTTGATTTAGAAATTCTGCTTAGCATAGCTGTTTAAATGGTTAATTAAGATATGGTGTGATTTAGCATTACATGTTGTTTTCTTCATTACTGCAGTAGAGTAGCTCTCTTAGAGTAGATTTTCTCTTCTTCCATCAAAGAATCAAGCTTCTTTTGACTCTATATAAGTCTGGCTTGGAACTCCTGGGGTCTCTCGCCAGATGAACAATGGCAACAGGAAGGACCTTCACTTTTACTTGTGCATACAACACTGTCACCTCCAAGTTTGTACGAACCACGGGTTGATAAGTAAAGTTGGAAGCCCATGAGTTGCAACATCCTTGCTGCAATACTGGCGTTCATAAGATCTCTCTAACAATTTCTTCTTATCTTGCATATCCATCAGTAGCCATGATTAGGGCTACAGCACTGACTATGCATAGGACTACTAGGTGACGAGACAGGACGTATTCCGACAAAATGCTATTGATTCCAAGAGGACTATAATGAGGAGGACGACAGACAATAAGAAGGCTGATCGCGGATACGGGGGCCAGATAAAGGGAAGAATGGCTATGTTACCACATTGTGTGCGAGGAAGGAACTAGTCTCTTTCCATGTCCCTGACAATTGTCTTCTCAATAGATGCAATGACAAGGAATTCCCAGATATTCCTGATAACTTCGATAATTTCATCCCAGAGAATTTCCCTAGCTTGGATTAAAGACATATTACCTTTCATTTTCTCCTTCAACCTTTTAATCTCCTCTTTAACCCTTTGAAAGTTTTGTTTGTATTTCCTTGTGTTTTCCTTCTCCATTCTAGCTTCCTCTTCACTCAAGTTTAAGAGTTTACAAATTGTCTCCATATCCCTTTGTGATTTTTTCAAATCATGCTCAGCCATCTTCAACTCTGTACCCAACTACAACACCTGTGCCACGGGATCCTCTGTATTGGTTGGCATCACTACTGTGTAGACATGAGTATCTACTTGTTTCTGTAGCTTGGCCAATGATTCCTTAAGCAAAGAAACCTCTTCAGTTTTCTACAATACATCCTATAAAAGCTTCTCCTTTTCATTCTCAACTTCAGCTATCCCTGCAGTAATAGGGTGCTCACCTGTAGGAAGATTCAACTTCGTTCTTAAGATTCCAATCTTAGACTTAGCAGATTGCAATAATTTTTGTATTGTGGGTTGATCATCAGGGTTGACTCCTATATTTAAAATAAATTTTTTTAATTCATCCACCTGGGCATTTAGAGCTCTGGAATTGGCTTTCTCCGGCTTTAATTGCTTGATCACTTTGTGTAACATTTTCTCTGCTTTGATAGCAACAGCATTTGTCTTATGTAAATCATTGATAATCAATTGCCCAGATTGCATGTGCAAATTGATTTTGTCAAGCATAGGAAGTTTCTGAGTATCAACTGTCAAATTGACAGTGTTAAAGTTACTAGAGGACCCAACTGACATCTTTGTGGGATGAGAGAATGCAATTTTAAGCTGGGACCTTTTCGAAATCCAGAGCAGATAGTAACTTGGATTGCTCGGAAATGATTTGGGACTTAGCCTGAGCCTCCATGTTTAACTTTATTTTCTGGTTTTTCTCAACTATCTGGGCAAACATGCTTTGAATAAGAGGAACTTGCTCATGAATGGTGAGCTCCAGTATTGCAGCAATAATGCTGCAACTCCTGGGGCTTCCTTCTTTACTTTTATCAACCCGATAGTTCATAATAACTTGGAAGCAATGGTGTTATATGCACAAGTACTAGCTCTTACTGCAGGCTGTCACGATCAGCTGGCGCAAGTTCACTAGGAGCTTAAGCCAACTTCTATGAGTTCTCAGAAGAAGCTTTAACTATGATGAAAGGAAATTAACTCTACAGGGGCTATTCTACTTGCAAAAAGAGAGGGAAAACTGAAATGAACCACAAACCCTAGCAAACCCTAGTTTCCCCACTAACCTTACTTTTGCAAAAAGAGAGGGAAACTACTGAAAAGGGTGCCATTAACTACTAAAAAGGTAAATTCCATTTATTTAGACTACTTCTAAAGAGAAATGAGAATAAATCATATTTTTGTACTTTTGAGTATTTTTATGTGACTGTGTAGAGGTTTGGTGGCAAAGGAAGATGGAGTTGGATTTTGCAAATGGTGAGAAAGGTGTGGAGAGGTCCTAAGAAGCCCCTAGTACCCTTCTGAAGACTTCCATTGCTATCAGGCTTTGAAAATCACTCACGGGAAGTTCGATAGGAGGCTGCAGGGGATCTACAGGAGGTTCTACAAGAGGATCTACAGGAGGAGGCCGAAAGTGGTTTTTGGAGATCTGAAGGTGGAAAAATGATGGGAAAGTGGAAATGAAGGCTAGATGAAGGTGTTGAGGGGTCTATAATTTGTTAAGGAAGATCAGGGATGAATGAGATGGTTGGATTTTTTCAAAGGGCAAAAGAGCAACTTTATGGAAAAATGCAGAAATTAGGGCAGATTGGCGAAATGTGGCGAATGAGCGAGGAAATATTGGAGAAGTGAGTTGGTGTTGGCTGTTTACTGGAGGAATGATGAGCTGGAATGTTCTACAAGATATCTGCACACTTACTTCTCGAGACTAACCAAAGCAAGAACCGAAAAACAGAGTTTTGTCTATTTTAACCTAAATTCTGACCTAAAACCAGAAAAATTCTGAACAATACTTTATGAACAGAAATCACGCGAGAAAACTATGGAAAAAGGGCATAAAATGATCTAAACAATTAAATCTAAACCAATATCAACTTTTCCAAATAAAAGTATGACACTAGCAATTGCATTGGAAGAGAAAAAACTATGGTTTTGGTGGCAGCAGTAGTGCCTTGACCTCAGATCATGGTCCCAAGGAGGGAGAAAGGATATCAAGACCTGATGGTAGCCTTTTTGGATCTTTTCTTGTCACTGCAGCGACTTACTTAAGCAACTTGAAGCAAAAACAACTATTTTAACCATCAAAAGCAACCTAATCCAATGAAGTAAAATGAGTATATGCAGCAGAAATTAACTCTTGAATGGATACAAAAACATATAAGTACACAAAGGAGGTGTTGGGAAACTTGGGTTGGGCCCTAACCCAAGAGCTTTAGCCCTCTGGAAAAAATCAGTGCTGGCTCAAAACTTCATTCATCTTCATTATCAAAAATAGCAGTTACATCACATAAAAATTGTCTCAAACAGAGCTCGAAAATGAGTTGAGTACAATGCTGCACCAAAGTGCGAAAATAGAATAAGAAATGGCTAACCTACTGAGGCTTGAAGCCTTCTTCTTTATACAAGTGGGGACTCCCAATGGTCCTCCTAAACTTAAGGAACTCGGCTGCCTAGAACTGAAGATAACAACAACCCTACTTGACTTGCTCGGCTACCCCTTGGAATCATCAACGTGGGCTTGTGTACTCCAAGCTGCTGGTGGAGAATTCAAGGAAAGGGTCGTTAATGAAGGAGACACCCCTCCTACAAGTCCTCTTCCCTGTTTCCTCGAGTTTGGTTGCTATTTGCTCATAATTTCCTTGTCTTTGTCCAAAATTGTCCAAAAAATCTGCAATAAACATTCATTAGACTACATGGCAAAGTGATTATCCCCATTCACTCTATTGACATAAATATATTCAAAAACATGCACAAAAACACTAAGAATGGTGGATTAAATGAAAATAATAGGCAGAATTAGCCCATATAGTTACCCATTTCTGGGGCTCATCACTACCCCCCTGCTGAATAGGTTGCTCATCCTTTGAGCAACTAATCTAGCTCTTCATCTTTAATAGCTCTAACAAATTCCCTGACATCCCATGCCTCTGATATGATGTCTTCCTCTCTATCATGGAAACCAGCTTTCCTGTCGACTTCCTCCCATTGTTTCTGTTCTTCCACCTCCTTAACTCCTTCCAACAGTCCTAACAGTAGTGGAGGACTGAACTTAAGACCAATCCATTTGGCTTCCAAGTTTTGCATTGAGTGTTTGTATATGGGTACTCTCCTCATGGCCTCCCTCATTCTATTTTGGGAGTGATACTCCCTGATCCTTAAGCTATGTGGCAATGTATTCCACCTTCTCATGCATGCATGAAGGCAGTCATCGCCAAATAATCTCTCCATATCTTCAAAATGAGCAATAGCTTGTGCTTGCATGTCAACATAATCAGGGAGAACTTGGGGATTGGCTGCAAGGTGTTCATGGACATAGATGAGAGCTAAGGGGTCTTCTGGTTCAGCCCTTATCATCATGGGCTCACTTAGCTCTTTTTCCATTATCTTTTGAATTTCCACTGCTCTCTTTTCCTCATGGCTCATCCAAGAAGCCATCGCCATTAGATGTAAGTCTCCTAATGCAGCATTTGGATCCGATAAATTCATGTTAGGAAGTGCCATGTTGTGTAGGTAAAATTCTGCTAGTTTTGCTTTATCCTCAGTTGAACTATGATCACATAAATGCATAGACTGACCATAATATTGAAATGGGATTGTGCCCCTCTAGGCCAATGTTTTAATCTGGAATTGGAGCCACTAGTCTTTGAGATACAATGCATAGGATTTAGCTGGTTGTATACACTGCAAGGCCTCCATTGTCCAGCTGTCCATGCAGGCTAGCTGGGCTTCCTTTCCCTGCAACTGCTTTTTCAAAATCAGCACTTCAGTTGCTGCCTGAGATTCTCTTTCTTGTTGCTGTTTCATCAACATTTCACTATCTGTTTGTGGCTCTTATTGTTGCGGTCTCTCTACTGCCTCACTATCTGCCTGGGGTCCCTCTTTTTGTTGTTGTCCTTCCAAGATTGGTAGCTTACTTCCTCCTTGAGGTTCCCTCTCTTGCAGCTACTTTTTCAATAGTTCATTTTCTTCCTGTAGTTGAGCTCTTCTTATGCTCTCTGTGTGCCTTACCATTATCAACTCCCTACTCATCTCTCTCAACTTGTTTTCCATGTGCCCTATATCTTCGACTCCTTTAGATTTAGCAATCTGCATCCAGGTGTGGGTCCTGACCCTTTCTTTTTCTAGTTCGAAGAAAAGAGGTACAACGAATTTTTGTGGGATGATCTTCCCACCTTCTAGAAGATTGTAATAGGAGCCTAAATTAGGTTGAGGTCCTGGTTTTGGTATTTCTTTTGCCTTACCTTCCTCTTGGGACTGTTCCTCTGCCTTCTTTTCTAGTTTTTTAGTTTCTTTGAGCTTGGCGAGTGTCTCCTGTAGAGAGGTTTGTGCCTCCTATAGGACTGCTTTAGAGTCCATCAATTTGATCCTTTCGTTCCCGGTGGAGGTTTTGGGACTCCCTCTCTCATAGTTGATAGAGATTTTGGAGGGGATTCCTCCTTTGTCACAGTAGGTGCATCCTCAATGATAATGGGTTCTTTAGATGGTGGCTGGGGCTTGCCAACCTTGATTCTGGTGCTCCTCCGGGCTTTGAAATACATTGATGTCTGTCTTTTTTTTTCCCTTTTGCTTAGCTGGAGTGCTCAATGCAGCAAGCACAACTGCTACTTCCCTTGCCAGTGTTTCATGGGATATTTATTCCTGCTGTTTTTCTTCTTCACCCTCTGCAATTTGGCCTGTGTCTGTTGTTTCTATTTTAATTTCTGTTGTCTTAGGTGGTGTTTTCTCTTTTTCTTGCTGAGTTTCTGCCTTTCCAGTGGAAGTCTTCTTCTGAGTTGTCTTTGTCTTCTTCTTCTCAACTTTTGTCCTCTTTCTCTTTTCTTCTTTTGATGTTGTTTCCTTCTCTACCTTAGGTTCAACTGTGGCAATGACATTTTTCTCTTCTTCTCTTTGTTTTTCCTCTTTTTCTTCTTCTACTGGAATATCTTGTGCTTCTCATGGATTTCCTTTTCAAGTTCCTCTGTCTGCTCATCCTCTTCACTGCTAAATGGACTAAGTTCATATGTGAGAGTCTTTATGTCGTCTTCCCTAGTCATATTCCTGAAAATTTCCCAGGCTATAGGGATGGTGTATGTGTGGAGGGCATCCTCTACCAATAATTTAATGAGGCCATGGTGGGATAGCTGGTCTAGAACCCCTGCATTCAATTTGGTGCCACACTCTATCAAAGACTGGAGGAGAAAATATGGCAGACTGAGTTTTCTAGCTGTAGGTAAGTCCATTCCATATCTTAATTCATGCCATAATCTAAAGTGATAACCATAAAATATACTGAATCTTCCCTCACAAGAGATATATTTCATGATCTGGTAGCTGACCTCACCCCATGGATGAGGTAGACTTGTCCTTTTGATCCCATTCTTATCCTCTACAGGATGTTCATCAGGCTGAAAAATGTCTTTTTTAGCAACCTGTCCTAGTGTTTTTTCTTCTTTGCTCCAAGGGAGCCCAAGTGGAAGACCGATGATTCTTCTGATAAATCTGGTGTAAGCTCTAGGGTCAGACCCCTGAAACTAACTGAAGCATGTGTTTTCGAATGGGGTCTTAAGGACATTAAAAATTCCTCAGTCACCTCCTCATCATATCCATGAATTCTCTCAAAGAAAGACATCCAATTTTCCCTAGTGAAGAGGGCCACCACTTTGGGGTACTCATGCAATTTGTTGGAGTTCAAAGGCTCCTTTCTCATTAAACCTCCTAGCATGGTGTTTAGTGACTTCTGAAAATGCTCAGGTGAGGAAGAAGGCAACAATTTTCAAAACCGGAAATAGAGGAATGGCTGATGTTTGTCTTTCTGAAACCAGAGAGGAAATTTCTCGTGTTCTTCTTTTTTCACAACATCAATTTGCAATTTTTCCCTCCCTTCAAAGTGTTTTCAACTTGAATTTACTTCTCAGGCTTTTGGAGGAGCTCAATATTTTAAAAGAACAGAGAATATACAAAACAATGTTTTTTTCTTCTCATAGAGTAAATAGGCTTGCAAATTCGTTTCTTTCCCAGGCTTGATTTTCTATGGTTGCATCTCTTTTTTACAGAAGAATACGAGGAAGAAAAAGATAGATTTTGAATGTAGAGAAGAAAATGGAGAGATTGTATAGAACTTAGAAAAACACAGGCAGACTTTTGTGCTCACATTCCTTCCCTTTTTCAACCCAATATTGTGCTTCTAATTCCACCACCTTGTATAAATATAACACATGCAGAGTGGGTTTCTGAGCCTACCTATTTTCAAGATCGAATTTGGCAAAAATTCTGAATTTTTCCTCTGCAGAGCTGCTCTCTAGATTTCTTGTAGAAAGCCTCCTGTAGATGGTGCTCCTGCTCCTGTAGAATGTGATAATGCTCCTGTAGAGCGCGATAAGAAGGAGGGTTTTGAAAACTGGCAGAGAACGAATGGTTCACTATTCTAAAGGTGGTAGGTGAGTGTTGTAGTCAAGAACTCATCGACTCAAATGAAAGCAAAAGGTGGTGGAGGCTTAGACCGCACTGTACTTAAGTTGATGGCATAATCTGCGGTGACGAGGTGAGGTGGCAGGGTGGATACGTTATCCCCATCCAGACCGTTGGTCCTACACTAGTGTCATTATGGTTTTTCATGTCACCTACCTACCATCACTTCCATCATTCCCGTTACACGGCCACCACTACCGGTTTTGAGTTTCTTCTTCCCGAGTTGACGGGCCACACATGCTGACTGCATATCTGAACTATTGTTTGAATGGAACGACACTTTTTTGAACTGAACGAGTGTGATTTGGACTGAATGAGGGTGGCTAGTTAACTGGCCACCAATTTCATTTGATCATGACCATCTTAATGTTCATGCAGTTCCTAAATAATATTCATGCGACAGAGGAACAGGTTTAGCCAATTACCTGTTAGTCGCTACCGTGCTCTGCATGCTCGGACTTCGCACTCTGGTTTTTTTTATTGTTGTTGTTACTGGTGCTCGTGGCCTCTGAACTGGTGGCCTCTGCTAGCAATTTTCGATCAGGCACCACTCCTCGTACGTTGTATACCTCTTTGCTGCGCTGACCCTACCTCTGGAGATCGTTTTTTAAAGGGATCAGCTGTTACAGGAATCCTGCAGGATTTCCTGTAGCTGCTTCTCCCTCTAAAATTCCTGGCTGATGCTTGAGCAGGGATTGTAGAGAAAGCTACACAAGGTTCTGGAGGAAAGGAGCAACAGCTGGAATACATCAGGTAAGAAACAAGTGAAGAATGTTGCTGCTTTATTCATCATCATTTTTTTGTTTAAAGAATGAAAGAAACAGAATTTCTGTATTTTTCTGTGCAGGGAAGGAAAAGCAAGTGGAAGTGTGGGTGTGCAAGGATGGAATGGAGAATTGGGTGGGTGGATGGTGGCGGGGAGGTCCACAGGCCTTCTGGACAAATTTCTAGCCCTTGGATTCTTCTCTGAACTTGATTTTGGGCTCTCTGTAGTTTCTACAGGAACCTCCTGTAGAATTCACATAGTTTCCTGTAGGATGCAAAATTTTCAGAACAAATGAGACCAAGGCCTAGGAAAAGACAATGGTGATAGAGGAATGAGTTATCAACGGTGCATGCAGCCAGGCCATGTCTTTTTTCTCTTGTGTGACCCTTCTACAACCTGCAATGCATTCAAAAGAAGTTAGGTTTTTTTCTGTTTTTCTTTCCATCCTTTTCTCTCTTTTTTTTTTATGAGATAGATGGGGTGCCTCCAAGAGGTTTTCACCCAGGGATCTTTTTTTTTTTTTTTAGCTCAAGGTGTGGGTGGAATGGAGGTAAAGACCTGCCCATACCAACATCATTTTACTCAAATTCTCAAATGAAATTCCTGCTTAAGAGGGGCTTCCTGTAGATCTTCAACCGATGCCCATTGACGAGCATGGGGCTGGCTTCTTCATCGATGGTCTGGATCAGGACTGAGCCATTGTCATTGCATTTTTCTACTGTGTATGGTCCCAACCATCTTGTCCTCAGTTTTCCCTTGAAATCTTTATATCTTGAATCATACAGCAACACCCAATCTCCTTCTTGGAATTATTTTTCTTTGAGGTGTCTGTCATGCCGTATTTTTCTTTGAAGTTGGACTACCTCTGAGTGGAGAAGGGCCTGCAATCTCTGCTCATCCAATCCATTTAGCTGAAGTAACCTTTCCTTTTGTGCATGGCTAAGATCTAGGTCCAGCTGAGCTGCCATCCTTAATGTGTTATATTCAAATTCTATTGACAACAAAGCCTTCTTCCCATAGACCAGCTCATAGGGTGTGAACCCTGTGGTGGTTTTCCATGTGGTGTTATAGGCCTAGGTGGCCTCAACCAATCTATCTGCCCAATCTTTTCTACTGCTGCTCACTGCCTTAGTCAAAATCCCTTCTAAAGATCTATTAGTGACTTCTACCTGTCCACTTTCTTGCAGATGATAAGGGGTGGAAGTTTTGTGCTTAATCTTGTGATGTGTGAGTAGGTCTTCAATCAGATTGGAGGTAAACTGACTCCCTTGATTTGTGACTAATTCTCTTGGATAGCCAAACTTGTAAAAGATATTTTCCCTCAAAAACTCAACTAATTTTTCTTCTGTTGCTGTCTTGATCACCTTTGTTCCTACCCATTTTGTCAGATAATCAGTACACACAATGATGTAAGATTTCTGTTTTGAAGGAGGGTTGACGGGACCCACAAAGTCCATGCCCCACTTCTCAAATGGCTCGGAAGTCACTTGAGGTTGCAGGGGCATCTCATCCCTTGGAGTAGGTTTCCCCATCCTTTGACATTGGTCACATTGGTTGACATATTTTCTGACATCTTGATGAAGAGTGGGCCAATAGTAACCTACTTGTAGAATTTTGAAGGCAGTCCTTTTTGCTGCAAAATGGCCCCCACAGGGCCCATCGTGACAGGTTAGGAGAATGTCAAAAGTTTTCTCTTCCCTGACACATCACCTCAAGATCTAATATGGGCCAAGTTTAAAAATATTGCCCCCAATCCAGGTGAATGGGTCACTTTTCCTCACGATCTTGCTCTTCTCTTTTGAGGACAGGTGTGATGGAAACTGTGCTGAAACCAAGTAAGTTGCTATATCAACAAACCATGGAGAGAGTACTGAAATGGAAAATAGGTGTTCATCTGGAATTTGATCATCCACCATTCCTTCTTCACATACAAGCAGATTTAATCTAGACAGAAAATCAGCAACAACATTTTCCTTACCCGGCTTATCAACAATGGTCAAATCAAATTGCTACAATAAAAGAAACCATCTAATAATACAAGCATTTACATCTAGTTTATTCATCAAATAACTAATTGCAGCATGATTGGCGTGTATGAATGTTTCATAGCCGGTGATGTAGTGTCTGAACTTATTTAGGGAATGGACTACAGCTAGGAGCTCCTTTTCGGTTACAGTGTAGTTTGATTCTGCCTTGGACAGGTTCTTACTGCCAAAATATATGGCGTAAGGTAGCTTCTCATAAACTTGCCCTAAGGCTACTCCTATTGCTTTGTTCGAGGCATCTGTGTGAATATGGAAAGGTAGGGCCCAGTTTGGACCTCTCAAAATTGGGGCAATTACCAGTTTACCGTTCAAGGTATCCAGGGCCTCTTGGCAGTTGTTAGTCCATATGAACTCAACATCTTTTCCCAAAAGATCAAACAATGGAGAGGCTAGCTTACTAAACTCCTTAATGAATCTTCTAGAATACCCTACTAAGCCTAGAAAACTCCGAACATCTCTTACCTTTTGACGAGGTGGGACCCTTTGGATGATAGCAATCTTGTTGGGATCCACCTGTAATCCTTGCTAAGAAATTGTATGACCTAGCACTGTCCCTTCAGTCATCAGGAATTTGCATTTTTCAGGACTGAGGGATAGCTTCATTTCAATACACTTGGCTAGAACTTTCCCCAGGTTAGTCAAAGCTTCCTGGAAGTTAGAACCATAAGGGGTAAAGTCATCCATATAGATTTCCACTGAATCATGAACTAGTTCAGCAAATATGCTTAGTACCGCTCTCTTGAAAGTGGCGGGAGCATTGCACAACCCAAAAGGAAGGACCCGGTATGAAAAAGTAACCCAAGGACAAGCGAAAGTGGTCTTATCTTGGTCTTCAGGGGTGATTTGGATCTAGTTGTACCCGCTAAACCCATCTAGGAAGGAGAAGAACTTCCTCCCTGCCAGACCATCTAACACTTGATATATGAAAGGTAAAAGGAAATGGTCCTTCTTGGTGGCCTTGTTTAGTTCCCGATAATCTACACAGATTCTCCTCTTCCCATTTTTCCTTGGCACTAGCACCAGAGGAGAAACCCATTCGCTGTCAGAGATGGGGTAAATGAATCCTGCGTCTAGAAACTTTTGCAGTTCTTCTTTGACAATGTCCTTAAGGGCTGGATTCATCCTCCTTTGAGGCTGCCTGACTGGTTTACAATATTCTTTAATGTAAATGTGATGAGTACAGACTGAAGGGTGAACTCCCTTCATCTCCTTATAGCTCCAAGCAAAAGCATCCAAGTGGTTTTCCAATAAGTTACACATTTCTTTCTCCTGAGAGGTGGATAGGGATGAGTTGATCCTCAAGGTTCTTTCTGGGCCGAATTCCACATTCTTCACTCAGAGAGAGGTCGAATCAGCCACACAGAGATCAACTACAGGATTGGCCTGGGTTTCTTCCACCAACTCTTCTAATGGCAGCACATTGGGGGGTGGATACTGAATCAAGTTTTCAATAAGGTCATCCTTGGTTTGTGGGCCCCCTATGGTAGCCTCTACTGTACACAATGGTGCGAAGTAGACTTCATCCTCATCTTCCTCCTCCAACCAGAGGGGTAAATCATGTTCTAACAGAGGTTGGGTAGGAGGATATTGGACTAGCTGTTTGGTCATATGCCCATTCTTGATGGTCATGTTCACAGCTCGACAATTGATGTAGGCATCTGTAGTGGCCAACCAACATATTCCCAGGATGAGAGGATACCCAGTGAGCTTTGCCTTTGGCTGGAGAACCAGGAAATCAGCAGGGTACTCCCAGGAATCAATAGAGACCATTACATTTTCCATAATCGCCTCAGGGGTCACGGTGGAGCGGTCTACTAATTGCAGGACTGTTGTGGTCTTTCGCAGGGAACCCTGAAGGTTAAGCTTGAGCATAGTGTCCCTGGTCATCACATTAGTGGCAGCCCCTAGATCAATCAAGGTATGGGGGATTACGGTGCCATTGATGTGGACATCGACTACAGGACTCCCATGGTCTAGATATTTCGGACAGATTACCTGCCCCAACATTAGGTTGGACAATTGTCCTATGAAATTGATAGTTGGAGCATCTCTCTTGCGCCTGCCTGGGTGCCTAAAGCACTTCTCCTTGATCATCTTGTTGTATATGGACACATCTTTTATGTCTTGGAGAAGTGGTATCTTTACACATAACTGTTTTATTTCTCCCAGAAGTTCAGTTTCTTCTGGGGTCGGTTGTGTGGTTCCAGTTAGTCTCTCAGGAAAGGGTGGAATGACCTTTGGTTCACTTTCCTGTTTTTCTTCCTCATCCTCCTTAGGAGGAGGTTGGCTATTTGGGAGAACCTTCCCAGACCGTAGGTTAATCTCCTGAATCTCAACAACATAGGTCGGACATGATGTTTCTCCACTATATACCTACTGGGCCTGTCTATTGTTGGGATTCAGGTTCAGTTGAGCAGGTATTTGGGGTTGTCTTAGTGGAGCAGGAGGTAATGGTTGTGGTTGAGCAGGTGGTGGAGGCAAAAGAGCGGGAGGAGAGTTGTACTGGGGCCTCCACCCTTGATGAGGTGCCTTCCATATGAGGTTTTGGCTGAGCATAAGAATGAAACGAATGAGCAACTGGTGGAGCCTGGTATTGAGGAGGATATGACCAAGGGGGTGTGGACTAGGAAGGATGAGTAGGGGGACCCCAAGAAGGTATGGAAGTGGATTGATTGGGGTTGTAATAAGTTTAGGATGTCCCTTGCATTCCTTGTTGGTAAGGTCTGGGTCCATGTGGCCTCCTTTGGTTCATGAAATAGAGTGGTTCAGTGGCTCCTTCGGCCCCTTGATATGCATCATTAATTCCGGGCAAGGAAAGGCACTGATTTGTAGGATGGTCTTCTTCACAGACTAAACACAATTCTATAGAGTGCAATGGATATTTGTTCCTAGGATGATTTCTAATGCACCTGGGACAAAAGATGGCCAAAGCCCTCTCGTCTTCCTCTTGCTGCCTCTTGATATGCAAGGTATCCATTTGCATGGAAAGATTCTGCCTCATCTCACTCTTGAAATCTTCTAGTCGATTCTCAAGTTTGTTTCTAAGGGATGAACTGGATGAGGATGTATTGGTTAAAGGTTGACTTCCCATACCTCTCTTTCTAGCTGACTTAGAATGGTTTCTAAACATAGTATTCATGTCATCATAAGGCAATTAGTAGATGTCTCCCTCAACCAGAAAATGGAGGGTATCTAGAAGGTCTTCAAGGACTCCTCTGAGAAAAACCAAATTCAGAGATTTGGGGTCAAGTGTGCAGCTGGCCCTTTTATAACTGAGTTGAAACCTTTCTTCATAGTCTTCTAAAGATTCATCACTTCCCATGGTCATTCAAAATATTTCTTCCTTGGTATCCTTTGACCTATAGTAGTCCCGTACTTGTTGTTAAAAACTTGCTGCATCTGAGCCTAAGTTGTGATATTGTTTCCAGGTAACCCCATGAACTAGCGCAATGTTGCATCCTTGAGGGTAGAAGGAAATAGTTTCAACTTCTGCTCATCCTCTGCATAGTCATAGGTTCGACCGAGAACAAAAAATTCAAACAAGAAGGTATCAGGATCTTCGGTAGTCATTCCATGGAAATGAGGTAAGGTTGAAGGACTTATGTTTTTCATTTTTGTGTCCCCATTGGTCTCTTGGATAGGAAAGGCATCTTCTATTCTTTCCCCATTTCCTCTAACGTTTCTATTTTCAGCCATGGTCTCAGAAGGAATGGTTTCTTGATCTTCTTCTGTTATAGGATCTTCATATATCTCTGGAGGTTCACCTATAGGTTCTTTTGGATCACTGTCACCAAAGAAGAGAGAAGGGTGACTCAGTGATGTGGTGGAGGTGTTAGGTAGGAATTTTCCTAAATTAAATCTGTTCCTACTAGGCATGAAAGGAAATCTCTTTTTTGGGTGATTTTTATGTTTTTTTTTTGCTTGTATCTGCAAAACTAAAATGGATTGAACAACAACTTGCAACTAACCAAAAGGAATCTTGCTGAAATGGAAATTGCAGAATTGAAATGAAAGCAGGAGATGACTAATCTACTTTGTTGGAATGGAAATTGTAGAATTGAAATGAAAACAGGAAATGGCTAATCTGCGCTTGCTGAAATGAAATTGTAGAATTGAAATGAAAGCAGGAAATGTCTAATCTACTTTTGTAGAATTTAAATTGCAGAATTGAAATGAAATAAATACTCTACTTTTGTTGAAATAAACTACTTAGCAGAATGCTGCAGTAGAAAATAGAAGAAAAGCAGTAATCACAAAATACTCTAACGCTTCCCCAGCAACGACGCCAAAAAGAATGGTGAGCTCTAGTATTGCAACAATAATGTTGCAACTCCTGTGGCTTCCTTTTTTACTTTATCAACCCAGTAGTTCGTAACAAACTTGGAAGCGACAGTGCCGTATGCACAAGTACTAGCTCTTACTGTAGGCTATCACTTGATCAGCTGGCGCAAATTCGCTAGGAGCTTAAGCCAACTTCTATGAGTTCTCAGAAGAAGCTTCAACTGTGATGAAAGGAAACTAACTCTACAAGGGCTATTCTACTTGTAGAAAGAGAGGGAAAACTGAAATGAACCGCAAACCTTAGCAAACCCTAGTTTACCCACTAACCCTACTTTTGCAAAAAGAGAGGGAAACTACTAAAATGGGTGCCATTAACTACTGAAAAGGCAAATTGCATTTATTCAGGCTACTTTTAAAGATAAATGAGAAGAAACCATATTTTTGTACTTTTGAGTATTTTTATGTGGAATTATTACGCTTGTGACTTGACTGGTTGTGACTGTGCAGAGGTTTAGTGGCAAAGGAAGATGGATTTGGCTTTTGCAGATGGTGAGAAAGGTGTGGAAAGGTCGTAAGAAGCCCCTAGTACCCTTCTGAAGACTTCCATTGCGATCAGACTTTGAAAAATCACTCATAGGAAGTTCTACAGGACGCTGCAGGGGATCTACAGGAGGAGGCCAAAAGTGGTTTTTGGAGATTTGAAGGTGGAAAAATGATGGGAAAGGGGAAATGAAGGTTGGATGAAGGTGTTGAGGGGTCTATAACTTGTCAAGGAAGATCAGGGATGAATGAGATGGTTGGATTTGTTCAAAGGGAAAAAGAGCAACTTTATGGAAAAACGCAGAAATTAGGGCAGATTGGTGAAATGTGGTGAATGAGCGGGGAAATCTTGGAGAAGTGAGTTGGTGTTAGCTGTTTACTGGAGGAATGATGAGTTGGAATGTTATACAAGAGATCTGTACACTTACTTCTCGAGACTGACCAAAGAAAGAACCAAAAAACAGAGTTTTGTCTATTTTAACCTAAATTCTGACCTAAAACCAGAAAAATGTTGAACAGTACTTTATGAACAGAAATCATGCGAGAAAACTATGGAAAAAGGGCACAAAATGATCTAAGCAATTAAATATAAACCAATATTAGCTTTTCCAAATCAAAGTATCACACTAGCAATTGCATTGGAAGAGCAAAAACTATGGTTTTGGTGGCAGCAGTAGTGCCTTGACCTCAGATCATGGTCCCAAGGAGGGAGAAAGGAGATCAAGACCTGCTGGTAGAATTTTTGGATCTTTTCTTGTCACTATAGCAACTTACTTAAGGAACTTGAAGCAAAAACAACTATTCTAACTATCAAAAGCAACCTAATCCAATGAAGTAAAATGAGTATATGTAGCAGAAATTAACTCATGAATGGAAACAAAAACATATAAGTACACAAAGGAGGTGCTGGGAAACTTGGGTTGGGCCCTAACCCAAGAGCTTCAGCCCCCTAGAAAAAATCAGTGCTGGCTCAAAACTTCATTCATCTTCATTATCAAAAATAGCAGTTACATAACATAAAAATTGTCTCAAACGGAGCTCGAAAATGAGCTGAGTACAATGCTACACCAAAGTGCGAAAATAAACTAAGAAATGGCTAACCTACTGAGTCTTGAAGCCTTCTTATTTATACAAGTGGGGACTCCCAACAATCCTCCTAAACTTAAGGAACTCCGTTGCCTAGAACTGAAGATAACAGTAGCCCTACTTGACTTGCTCGGCTGCCCCTTGCAATCATCAACGTGGGACTGTGTACTCCGATTTGATGGTGGAGAATTCAAGGAAAGGGTCATTAATGAAGGAGACACCCCTCCTACAAGTCCTCTTCCCTGTTTCCTCGAGTTTGGCTGCCATTTGCTCATAATTTCCTTGTCTTTGTCCAAACTTGTCCAAAAAATATGCAATAAACATTCATTAGACTACATGGAAAAGTGACTATCCCCATTCACTCTATTGACTCAAATATATTCAAAAAAATGCACAAAACTATTGAGAATGGTGGATTAAACGAAAATAATAGGAAGAATGAGCCCATATAGTTACCCATTTATGGGGCTCATCAATGAACAGGCTCACTGGAGGATGGAGAAGCTGGTGCACCTTCTGTTTCTCCTAATTGGATTACTAAACCAGGTTGTGCTGAAGACATTGCATCTAATAGTTTATTTATCTTTGTTGTTTCTGGCTCTTCTTCATCAAGATCAATAATTTCCTCTCTGGCCCAATTTGAACCGTTTTATGAAATACTCGAGTTTCAATCTCAGCTCCTTTGGTGTTCTGTGGACCTCCATTTGCCATTTTCTCAATCTCTGGCCTATTTCATGTACAAATGCTAAATATCCACTCTCTATCCTTCTTTTAGAAATTATCTGATGAGGATCATATGCCCACTCAACAACCTGCAAAAGACACATATCACCCAATAATTTCTCAACCTCTTGGGCAGCCTATCTAATGTTCACAATAAAGGGTCCCACTGTTTTGGGAAACTTAAAGATATATCCCTTTTTCATGGGGACAAAATGAACCTGATCCACATTTAGGCTTTGTCTGATAAACTCAAGAGCAAAAAGTTGCATTGGCACAAATTTTGGTAACCTATATGGTTTGACTGAGGCTCCATAAAACCTGATTTCTGCATGCTCTTCAAATACAAACCAGTCTCCACATCTTACATCTTTTCTCAATTGAAGAAATTCTTGAGCTTGGGAAGAAATGTTGGTGGCAAGGTCCCATTCAAAATCTTGTAGGCCACCAGAAGAAATAAATAAGTAAATTCAAACAGGCCGCCATCTTCTGGATCACCCCTCACCAGGTCTGTCTAGAACACCACTTATTGTTTCTTTTTATTTATGTTTACAATATTTAACCCAAAATTTGCAAAATGCTCAGCGTTCTAGTTCAAGAACAAATAAGTGACAACTGAAGGAAATTTAAATGAACCAGTAAGTGACAGAGTCATGATTTGAGTATTAATGGTGTCCACCCAAAATGATGGAATATCTAATATCACTTCTGGTTTCATCATCATAGTGAAAAATCCAAAAACTACTTTATCAACCTGTCTGGAATCTTTCCTCCCAGAATTTTAGAAATCACCTGCAAAATTGGTCTTATGTCTGCTGCAAAGATATCTAAAGAAAACAATTTTTCGTGTGGAGAGAACTGTCCAGATTTGGGAGCTAAGAAGGATAAAGCATAAGAGGACTCTTGGGATGATAGGTTGTCATAATAAGAGACCAAAGACTCTTCAATAAAAGTG
>APFE030757592.1:47935-67916 GCA_000404065.3 Pinus taeda | reverse complement strand
ATCTCTGTGTATATGTGTTTTATGTGTTATGCTCTCGCATTTTTATTTTTCTTGTGATTTAGAATTCGTATGCAGGTAATTTCTGTACGGGGTTAAAACCTACAAAGTGAGCGTGCGAAGATGATTTGGGAAGCACACTATAGTCAGGCCACTAGGCATTTCGGGGTCGATAAATAGTGGCAGTATTGCAGAAGTATTTCTACTAGCCGAATCTTTGACAGGATGTTGGGAAGTACATTAGATCCTACACTACCCGATCCATTTCCAAACCAACCATAAAGAAGCAAGGTATCTACACTTCGCTCCCTACCACTAGCTGACCTTGGGAATCCATCTCCATGGATTACATTTCAGGCCTTCCTTCTACTAAGCACGACAACGACTGTGTTTTTGTGGTCGTCAACAGATTCTTGAAGATGGCCATTATAGCAACCTGCAAGAAGAGTGTCACAATAGAAGCCACTACTAAACTCTTCTTTGAATGTGTGTTGGTACACTTTGGGACCGACAGACTATCATCTCATATCGGGATAGTAGTTTCCTCAGTACATTTTGGTCCAGTCTCTGGTCGATGTTGCACACCAAGCTCACTAAGTCCACAACTTTCCATCCTCAAACTGATGGCCAGACAGAGGTTGTCAACAGGATGATCATACACATTCTGCGCATGTAAACCCCAAAGAATCCACGAACATGGGATGAGAGCCTCCCCTATGTCCAACACAGCTACAATCAGGCTCTCCACAGCTCGACTAGCCATAACCCTTTTTAGGTGGGCTTGGCATTTTAGCCACTATTTCCCATTGATGTGGCCATACCATTTGCAGCGACTCAGGCAGATTCGGCTCATGTCCAGACCAAAGCCAACAAGGAAAATATCTACATTGAGCACATTCAACACATCTTCGAACAAGTCCATGACATATTGGACAAAGCCAATTCTAAGTACAATCAGTGACATGATTAGCATCAGGTACCACACAAGTTCCAAGTGGGCAACAAAGTTTGGCTACATCTGTAGAAGGAGCGCCTCGTTGGGCCCCACCGTAAGATTCACCCGCTTCGATATGGGCCATACACCATCACCAAGGCTATGGGAGATAATTATTTTGAGCTCAAAATTCCCCCATTCCTTGGCCTACACCCAATGTTCAATGTGGATCGCCTTCAGCCATACTTTCCACCATTGCTAAACACATCTGACATTGCATAACAACTCACACAAACAGAGTTAAATCCAGACTTCATGGAACAAGATGTAGCTAATTGAATCATGGACACACAGATTAAGAACATTCACCAGCAGAAGGTCCAACTGTATTGAGTTGTCAAATTTGGCTAGCTCTTGCACCAAGGAAAATGGCTCACTAGGGACCAAGTTCAACAAAAGTTTCCCCATCTCATGAAGGAACTCAACAAAATGGAGACCATTTCTGCCTAAGGGGGGATAGATGATCAAGGTGGATATTGGTAGCCACCCTCCTATTCTAAGTGGACCCCCACCATTGTTTCTTTTAGTTTTTCAGTTTCCTTAATTATAGCATAGTTTACTATTTTTGGCAGTTTTTTGGGTCCTGAACTTCCGGAGTCATTTTGACGCCCTAAATGATGTTTTTTTGGAAATATCACTCCATGTGATTTCATGAGATCACATTTTCAATTGTAGTCCTCAGAGAGATATTTCTAACGAGGTATCATGCACGTCAAATAGAGATAATAGAACCAAGCTACGACCTCAAGAAGTTGGCTGCCTAACTAACCCCAACGGGGCCCATAAACGCTTGGTGTTACATCTCCTCGAGTTAGGGTTTTGGTTGTTTAGGGCTTTCTCTTATTATTCAATAATAAAAATGCCCTTGAGCCTCATTTTAATGGATTTTAGAGGCATGTCGCTGCCACATCTCTTTTTAGAGATAAGCTACCATTGCCTGAGCTAGTCTCATTTCCATTCTATTTGTAAGCATATTTCATTATTTGGTATTAATGAGAGATAGTATTATTTATGCTGCATCTCTATATTTATGGTTATATCTATAATTTTTTGCATCCTATTTAAATCAAATCATTATACCTCTTCTTTTCACTGGTCTTCAGCATGTTTTGGCTTCACTTTTGACAAAAAACCCTAATTTCAAGCAAGGAGTAAGGGATTTGAGTTGCAAAACAAGAATAAAAGTGAAACAACTTGAGGAGAGGGAATGAAGGGGAAGGGGGATATGATAATTTTTAAGGAAATTATGCGGGGTAGGGATATGTTTGAGGAAGACAATGGAAGTGGAATTTATCAAATTGAGTGAGGAAAGAGGGGTGAAAAATGGAAAACACAACACTATGCCAGAAGCACAACAACTAGCTAACGTTGTGAGGGAAAATGATAAAATGAGTGATTTTGAGTGTGGGGAATGGTGGGAAGTACTTGATGAAGGTAATTACGGATGTGAATGATTAGAAACAAAATGATTTCTCTATCAAGTGAAGCAAAATCCCATAAAAATGAAAAGTGCAGCAAAAGCGCAACTAAACCCTAGGCAAGGACTTTAATAATATTTTTGAGGAATATAACTGCATCAAGGGTTTGTGAAGGATCCACTTACTTGTTTAAAGATGATTGAAACACTGAGATGAATATTGAACCTTTTCTTTCCTCCTTTTTGCCTCCAAATCAAAAGTGCAACAACTCTGCCAGAAACGCAACAGACTAATGAAACAAGTAATTGATGATGAATTTCAGAGTTCTGATGGTTTTGGAAAGTCTAACAATGGTAGAGGGGAACTCTTGGAGATTTTGGAAGGATATAATGAAGTTTTAAAATTCTATGATGCTCCTTTATAACTCAAAAATTCGATTTTTGGCTTGATGATTGAATGGTATGATGTGTAATTTTTGATAAATGACTATTGATTGATTTGACTACAGCTTTATTTCTTCAAAAGGAAATGTTTCTTTGATTCGATTTATTCCCTACTTGCTAACTTCCATGATGATGACCAAAATGGATGCCATGACTCCCTTGTTTGATATCGATGACTGATAAAATGATGACAATCCAATGTGTATCCTAGACCATGACCTATATGGTGACCCACTAACTCTTTTGATGACCTAGGACATGGAATGATGACATGACTATGATGGGTGATGGTGACCTTGAACAAGTGGATGGAGTAGAAATGACACCTCGACAAATGACTTTGGGACCTTTTGACAACTAGGAAAGATGTCAAATTTAATTTGAAAATATAATAATTTGACCTAAGACTCTATCAACAACATGAAAAGAGTACATTTGATCACTGTGACTATTGGACACTAACACACACTAAGTTATTTGTGCTTCTATTGTCAATCACCACCTTGCAACACTTCCCTTTAAGCTTACAAACAATTTTGAATAAGGCCTTTCTCTGGGTGGGTTCAACAACTTCTTCCTTAGGCTTCAATAACACATTATTCAACAATAATGACTCCCCAATATATTCTCTTCTACTTGTACCTTTTCTTCTCCATCTTCTACTTGAGAAACAACAATGCTCCTTTGATCTGTGTCTTTATTCTCTAGACATTAAAATGACTTACATATGAAGTTTACACACTTGTATCATTTGAATTACCTTCCCCTGCCTCTTATGCCTATGGATTCATTTTTTAATTGCCCCTACTAGCTTGAGCCACTAGCTTCCTTCCTCTGTATTGTAGATTTTCCTCTACTAGATTGTTGTCCTCTTCATTTTACAAAACTCTTCCCTCTGCTAGACTTATTCCTCATGAGCTTCTCCTTAGCCTTCAGGGAACACAAATATCCTTCCTCTATAGATTTTGGGGACATCATACTAATTTAATCTTGAATATACAAAAACATACCATTCACCTATATGGATATCTTCTCTGTAGTGTCTTATACATAGCATGCCCTAATGTTTACTTCATATAACTCTTTTGTGTACTATTACAGACATTAGTCTCTGCCTAAGATTTTGCAACTACCTAAAAAAATAAAGTTGGTAGTCTTTGGGCATAAACTTACCTCTGAGTTTTTCAACTATCATATCCCAACTTTTGATCTTCTACTTATTATTCCTTCTCCTCTCGGCCTGATGATCCAAACTTATGTAGGAACGCAACAAAATAAAATAATACCCATATACATAGAGATGAAACAAAAATAAAATTTCATTTCAGTAATATCAAATAATTGAAGTATGCTTACATACATAAATAAAAATAAACTATCTTGGGCAATGGTAGCTTATCTTTGAGAAGAGATGTGGTGGCCACATGCCTCTAAACTGTGTTAAAATGAGGCTCAAAGGCCTATTATTATTGAGAAAGAATGGAAAACCCTAAACATCCAAAAACCTAACTGTAGGAGATGAAGCACCCAAACTATGGGCCCTATTTGGGTAAATTGGTACATCAACTTCCTAGGGTCGTAAATTTGGCATACGATCTCCATTTTGCTATCATAATACCTCATTTCAAAGATCTCAAAGAGGAGGCTGAAAGAAAAATGGGAAACTACAGCGAAGAACCCTTCACCCACATTTGTGTGTGGAAGAGGTGTTCCCCCTCCTCTAGATCTTCAAGCTCATTATTTTGGATCTTAGTGGTGTCCATGGTGGCACTAGGCTTTGTGTTAATGATCTGCATCCCTTTGTCATTCCCCTGGTTGAGTTCCAACTTAGAGTTAGAACATGCATTCAATTTGGAAGCCTTCAGCTCGACCACCAGTGACTTCTTGGCCTGACACTCACTAGTGTTTTGAGTGGAGATCTTATGCAACTCACACCATTTTCCCGTGTCCTTCTTTGTCTTCGTGGTGTTTTCCTTTACTGCGGCTTCGGCAGGTTTTCCTGGGTCACCCTCCCATGGCTTTGTCCTTTTCTTTGTTGTTTTGGGGTGCCTTTTCCTTGCTTTAGATTCATAGATACAAAGTCTTGCTTCTTCTGTTTAAACTTTTTCTCAATCTTGACAGCGTATCGGTATGTTGTGCCGAGTGAGGAGATGTCACGGACTCCATCTCATCCTAGATGTACTTGTGTAGATAGCTGTAATACTTGAATAACAAATGTCGCTCAGAATCCTTGATACCTATCTTAGTGCGAAGGGTATGGAAAACATTTGTAACCTCTAACACATCTTGGTCCCTTCCCTACCATAGCGTGGTCCACTTTATGTATTATCTTCAAAGCTCCTAACAGGGTAATACTATTCCTTGATGGCGTCTCAGAAATAATTCCAAGTGGGTGTGAATGAAAACAGTGAGGATTCCCTCTCGTCCTTTTATTCACAGTAGGTTTCCATCTAGTCCTTGACATGTTGGGCAGCTTTGAGAAGTGAAAAAGTAATATTTTCTAATTGGAAAAGTCATGAACTGAAAAATATCCTTCGAATAGATTTAACCATTTATCTATGGCATCTGCATCTATCTGGCCCTCAAATATGGGAATATCAAAGTTAATTTGTACTTTAAAAGGAGTGGTACCTCCAGAGTGGTTTCTAGATGAAGATGTGTCGCTTGTGGGTAGCTGTCGAAGCATATGGGCAAAGTTATCCATCATCGTATTCCTCTATCACCTGAGGGATTCCTCAAGTAGTATTTTGAAAGGATCCCCTAGCCCCTCTTCTTTCCATTCTTTCGCCATGGGAGGTCATTGGGTTTTGCGAGGCTGGTCTTATAAAGGTTCAACCAGATCAATCCCTAACTCCTTATACTTTGACCTTATTGGGGACATTCAAAGAAAAATAGAGAAAGAGCAGCCTGCTCTAATACCACTGGTCCTGACTTATACAAGAACGTAACAAAATATAGGAATACCCATATACATAGAGATGTGATAGAAATAAAACTTCATTTCATTAATGTCAAAGAACTGAAGTATGCTTACATACATAAATAAAAATAAACTAGCTTAGGCAATGGTAGCTTATCTTTGAGCAGGTATGTGGTGGCTACATGCCTCTAAACTTTGTTACAATGAGGCTCAAATAAAACCCTAAACTTCCAAAAATCCTAGGAGATGAAGTGCCAAAATTGTGGGCCCCGTTTGGGTAAATTGGTACATCAACTTCTCAGGGTCGTAACTTTGGCATATGATCTCCATTTGGCTATCATAATACCTCATTTCAAAGATCTTGAAGAGAAGGCCAAAAGTAAATAGACAAATTGATTTGAGACTTTTCTAGTTTCTCTTTTTTCCCTAAAAATGTCTTTTAGTCCCTCAAAACGACGTCGGAAGTTTAGGACCCAACAAATTTTCAAAAATAGTAAGTTTTGCTACAATTAAGGAAACTAAAAAGAAACAATAGCGGGGGTCCAATTGGAATAGGTGGGTGGCCACCAATGTCCACTTGGATCATTCTTCTAACCTTAGGAAGCAATGGTCGCCATTATGTTGAGTGTCTCCATGAGATAGGGAAACTTCTACTGAACTTTGTCCCTAGTGAGCCACATGCCTTGGTGCAGGAGTTGGCCAACTTTGAAAACTCAATATAGTTGTATCTTCTTTTGGTGATTATTCTTTCTCTACGTGTCCATGATTCGATCAGTTGTGGCATGTTCCATGCAGTCTGGGTTTAACTCTATTGGTGTGAGTTGTTCTACAACGTCTGATGTGTTGAGTAATGGTGGAAGGTATGGTTGAAGGTGATCCACGTAGAACATTGGGTGCAGGCCAAGGAATGTTGGAATTTTGAGCTTGAAAGCATTGTCCCCTACAACCTTAGTGATGTGTTGTATCGGCTACAACCACCCTCCAAAATTTTTCCTTAGCTTCATTTTGGAGCCTCCCTACCAACCTTTCACAACAGCATGTCTTGCTTCGTCAAGTACACAAGCTTCAGTGATTTTATTGCAGAAAGATAACCTGTCCATCAAAGCTTATTGCATTCCCCTCATAGGTTGTTTCCCAAGACTTGGTTCAGCTGCAAGCTGAGCAGCTCCCTCAAGAAATTGTGCAATTCTAGAGGGAAACTAGCCTTCCCTCTTGAAATTGTACAATTTTGTCTGGCAGCTTGCTGGGCTCCAGAATTACGCAATCTGCCAATTAAGCTTCATCCAAAAAATTGTGAAATTATTCCCAAGAGGGTTTCTTAGCCCAGGAATTGTGCAATCCTAGGCAGCAGTCAGTGACTCTGCCTAGAAAGTGTGAGAATCTCTTGGGCAACCAACCCAACTCCCTCCCAGAAATGTGCATTTTCTCCCAGCAGTTGAGTAGGCTCTTGCATGTGCAGTTGCTTTGACCAGTTCCACCTAAGACCAAAGAAATTTGACTTGCATGCATGGGCTTCTTTTTCCTGGAATAGAAAAAGAAACATGCAAATAACATCCCTAGATTTTAGGGAGCTATTTTTAGTAGCTAGAATTTACATGCAAAGATTGTTTTTAGAATCTTTCCTCCAAGTGTCACTTTTTCCTACATTGGTGGCATGCACATCATGAGATTCAAACTTATTTATTTGACACATCAAAGCTCATTTCTTCACATCGATCTTGGAGCTTTGACATCCCACAGCACATCCAAGGCTCTTTCATACATCTAGCTTAGCTATTCACATGTAAGTGGTCTCAACTTGTCGTTTGCAGAATTTCTATTTCTTTTTGTGTTTTCACTTGTGTGAGTGTTGTTTTCTTAATTTCTTTGAAAACTTGCTATCGTTTACATGCATATTAGCTTGTAATAGCACCATTTCAGTTTTCGTTAGCATCCAACTGTTGTCACATGAATGAAATTGTTTTGCACGAACAGTCACCGATTTAGCGACTTGCATCACCCACATGCATGTTGTTCCATTTTATGAATCATTCATTCACATTTTTTCATGCACGATCATTTGATTTTTCTTACACTCAGTATCGCCATGCATTCACCATCACATTTTCTTTTAGTTTCCCAGCGGTAGATCTGGGCCGCCTTGGCCTGGACTCTACCTCACCAAAATAGCATTACGTAATCCTGATTAGGAAGGCTCTGTCTTCCTCTAAGGAAATGTGCATTTTTTCTTAGGAGCTATCCTCGAGGCTTGCATTGTGTAAATATGATGGGCAGTGACTCCTGGCCAAGAAAATTGCGCAATGCAGTCACTGGGTTTGTAACCATTGCCACCTGAAATTGCGCATTGCACAATTCCAGCATCCACTCAGTCAGCCTAGATTGCACATTGCACAAATCTAGCAGCCAGTCAGCCTCCCGAGATAGCCCAGACTGCCTTTTGTGCATTTCTAGTAGCCAGTCAACTAGCCTCCTAGAAGGAATTGCGCAATCCTTGCCTATCAATCCCCAAGTATGTTGCATGTCTTTCCTCAAGTTTGCTTTGGTTTTCGCTGATGAATTTCTTGCCATGCATGTCACTTTATCTCTAGATCTAGTAGGTGTTCGTCCACCTCTTTTCAGTTCAGGACCAATGGCCTCCAAGAGAGCAGGATCAAAGGATACTGATAGAAGTACATTTGGAGCAGCGGTTGAGCGAGTGTCAGCCAGTCTACTGACCTATGAAGATACCAAGTTGTTTCTAGACAAGGAAATCAAGTTGAAATTGCAAGAGGGAAACGATACATTTGCAGGCACATTTGGGGAAGATCTCAAAGACCACCAAGTCTATGTGAACATCCACAAGTCCGGCTTGTAGCGGATTGCATGCAGTTATCCCGTGCTTCCATGCATGGACATGATACATTGGATCATCTCGAACACTGATCCACAGACAATGACATTGAGTAGTGTCAGCGAGACAGAGATTGCTACCTTTAGGGCATAGGATTATGGTGAGATGTATCAGATGACATAGCCTGTGACCATCATGGAGACTCCCCTTCAGCTTACCCAACAATAATGTGAATTCCAGAGACATTTTGAAGAACTAGGTGAAGGAACCGCTAAATTCATAAGGACACCCAACCAGATCTATAAGACGAAGATACTATGGAAGGAGTATCAATAATTGGTCACCTTTGCATGTCGATTTTATGGCCAAGAAAGCACAGAAAGCTTCCCACAGAGTTGGTTGATTATGCTGGACCAACTGGCCAGAGAGGGAAAAACACGTAACTGGTCAAGCATGTTGGCTCATTAGCTAAAGGAAAAGGTAACAAGGGCTTGATAGCCGCCCAAAGGTATGTAAGTAGATATCTACATGTCTGCCTACATCTTGGATGCAATCTATGCCGGACAGTGGTTCCCGGGTTTGAAATGGGTATGGACACTAGTAGAGATGTTGTGAACACTTATTATAAGTTGATGTCCAAATGCAGCTTCAGAGGAGTTATCACATGGTTGTCTGATCATTTTTTCACCCCGGTTTACAAGATGATATTCGAACATAATCCACCCTTCATGTCAAAGGCAACAATGGAGGTCGTGATAGACATTGCTAATTGGTATGCCTCATCGTCTGACACCTTCATACGAATGTACAATGTGAAGAATCCTTTGCATGTTCTACCGAAGTTTTCCTTGGACATACTCATCATGTAGGAAGTAGCATATCATATCTTGGCAGGATTGACAGCTAGGCTACACCAAAAGAAGAAGGCATCTTGGCCCCCCCTTCTATTACACATTGGGTTATACAAGATTTAGAGTTTCAAGCATGTGGATGTCGAATGGTGAAGGAGATACAAACGGCCAAGAAGGGAGGTGAGTTGGTTATAGCATCTGCATGAGAAAAATTGAAGAAGGAAATCCTATATGAGGTTTTGTCCCTTGACACATTCATGCGGGAGTTGTATTCCAAGTTTGGTACCATGCATAAGGCAGTCATCCATCTCAATGGATGGAAGCAGTGATGTGCTAGAAGAGAATGTATCTTGTCAAACATGCATGCTCCTATGGATTACATGCAAACATGGATGATGAGATATAAGGGAGCCCTGCTTTACTTGCCTAATATTATGAAGCCTAGAGAAGTCGAGCTAAAGGCATGCATCCAGAGTTAGATCCAGAACTATGAAGAGATCCCGCAACTCATCACTAGTCTACAGGCTTCCCATGCATGTGTATTCAAGAGTATGGACGTTGGGTGTGTTCACATGTAATCCCATCTATTGGGACTCTCACCCAGGTGAAGACAAAGGCACAAGTGTGACTAGAGCTTGACTTGTACTTTGACGAGTTGGTGCGCATAGCCACCAGCCCAGACTTGCCCCTTCAGCGTAGACATCATACACAAGTATGTTGCTGGTTCGGCTGTGCTGAAGACAATGATGCGCATGCATTCAGACGAGTTGGATAGAGGAGCCCGAGAAGTATACCCGAATAATATGGAGGCAAGAGTTAGGTTCCAAAAAGATGTCACCTTGGAGTACATAGACACCATCGTGGATTACCGATCTTGGCATCAATACGCTATTGTCAATCATCATGAGGATGTCGAAGAGTTGGACTTCCCACAGTTGTTTGAGTCATAATGATGTCTTGCATGGCTTACTCAACCCATTTTGTCTCACATGGGTACATGTGCATTGTAATGTAATGTCTTGTCAAGTGTAATTTCAAGTGTCAATAGTTGGATGTAACAATCATGGAGTAGATGAATAGTCATGAGGGTAGATGAACTGTCACAAAGGGGAATGTCAAGGGACACCCCACCCTTTGCTACAAATAGTCCCTCATAACTCATTGTATAGGCTTTTGATCATCCAAGCTTTGATAGGCCTATCTTAGAGAACTCTTAGACAATATTGTAATGCGCCTTGGCTTCTCCACTGCGCAGAGCTAGTGTTGGGTAACGATGGTCCCATGTAATAGTTTTGGGTCTAATAGCCTAGAAGTTAGGGTAAAAATAGTGTAAATCTTTGAAATATGTGGAGTGCGAAATGTAAAAAGTCAAGTCAAAGGGTTGTGCACCAAGAAATAATATAGAATAATAGGAAGTAAGTTGGTCCATGGACCATAGGAAGGTATAAATAGAGCGCGGCTCTATGGGGAGAAGGCAATTCTTTTTGGATAATCTTGGATCTGATGTGTGATGGGTTTTTGAGGAAGACAGTTTGAATCATCTGTAAGTCCGAGTCAGGAGTTTGGGTAGTGGATAGAGGCTCTACAATTGTGTGCACAGAGGCCTGGAAGAGTCCGCAGCTGTGTGCGCGGACCCTTGCAGGTGAGTGCACAGGGAAGATCTGGATGTATTGATGAAGAAGTTGAATAAAGCTAAGTGTTTCTGAAATTCTGTGTTAGATTTGAATTATCGTGGATCGGGTTTTTGTATGTTTACTGTAACTGTTTAATCTATGCACATCTACTTATAAATACATGAATCTGTGTCTATTCTAAGTGCGCGAACTAGTTAACTCTGATAAATATTTGCTTAAATATCACAATAAGTAGATTGAATACATAAAAAAAATGTAATAATAATTGGTAAGGATTATTCTGGGTTCGGATATGCGCAAAACAGAGTAGCGCGGAGCTGCAAAATGGTGCGCAAAACCTCGAGACCACTTCTAGACATCCGTGGGATTTGGACCAAATACTGAAAAGTATTATTCGTGAGGCTAACATGACATTGATAGATGCACAACACTGCGCTTGATTTATGGTATCCTTAACACCACATCTGAGGATGGCTCTATCACAACAAAAGATCTCAACCCAAGCTGAAGCATTAGAGACAATGATGAGGTTGCACGACACTACGTTACAAGAACCGGGGTCGGGAGTTCAGCAAATCCAAGCGCAAATCCAAAATTTGTGTTTGGAAATGACGAAGTTAAAACAAGAACAAGCACCGCGACTAGAACTCCAGGAGGAAGTATGGTGTAGGAGCCAGGGGCACGATAAAGATCATTGGCCAGTCCCAATGAATTATGTGGCAATGGGGGGACCAACACCATTGCGACTAGAGGCAGGGCCGAGCACAACAACCCCGCTCTGGTGCGCAATCTATCAGGTGGGAGGAATGCACAACACAGATAACTATCATCTACTTCCGAAATACAACCAGACCCCCCAGTAGCTATTTTACAACTTTTACATATCATCGAGTCACGAGGAAAAAGACTGTTGTAGCTACCAATTGTTAATGGACTAGTCACCTGATTACAGAATGCAGACTGAGGTGCGAGATCAGGATCCATCCACAGCGATCATGTGTGGTGGGTTCCAGGGCCATTGATGAGGAAGGCGCATAATGGGGCTAGGAAGGGATCGCGGGTAGCTAATGTATTATAACTGCAGAGGTCCAGGACATTACGTGCAGGATTGTACCAACCCGCCTAGAATTTCATGCAGTTATTGCAGGCAATTTGATCATGAGCTAATAGATTTCCCTATGCTGATAGCATAGATTTGTGAAAAAAGGGCCACGCAACCAACAATGACCTAGAATGCACAGATGATGAGGTCCAAACCTCGTAAGGAAGATCCCCAAGTAAACATGGTACTGAGAAGTGGCACAGCCACAAGAGTGGATAGAAGGGACTTATGTAAGGAAGACTTAGGGGTTGGTAAGGAGACGAACCTAGAAGCTAGGGAAAGCTTTACGGAGGTCTCTACCCCAGGTAGTAGGGATCAGCCTAAGCCGGACAGGGATCCCTCGATGATGACTACCTTTTTAGAGACATGTATAAAATTGCTTCATGACAACAGGGCAGTTAAAGGCTTACAAGAATTGATAAATAGATGCGCAGGATGGAGTGACCCTCATGTAGTTTGAAAGTTGGGAAGACATGTGTCATGGACCAGGAGGGAAATGAAACTAACAGCACAGATCGGTAATTATGAGATGGATCAGGTCATTCTGGATCTGGGCTCAGATGCCAACGTACTACCTAAATAGACTTGGGAGTGCATGGGTAAGCCTACACTACATTGTTCCCCTATCCAATTGCAAATGACAAATCAACAGAAGGTCCTGCCCATGGGAAGGCTACAAGGAATTACGATAAATATTGATGGCGCAAGTACTCGGACAGACTTTGAAGTGATTGAACTCATGGATGAAAGTACACCTTATCCTGCGTTGATAGGAGAATACTAGGCTACTGACATGAATGGGGTTATTAATTTAAAGAAGTAGACAATGATATTTGAAACAAAGTCACTCCATGTAGTCATTCTACTAGATCCAGTTGAAGGACCATGCTATATTGAACCCATACGCAACAAAGCAAGTGACAACAAATTAGATGGTATCTACAGAATAGCTGCACAAATGCAAGAATGGGGCAAGACAATAGAGGATAGAATAATATCACTGGGCTATGTAGAATCTTACACCACCGATTCAGACGAAGAAGACGGGCGGCGGTGTAACAGGTTGAATGGAGTTACTATGCTACACTACAATATGATGACTAAATATCTGTATTGTGTAAGGGTATAGGATCACAAATTATCGATGTATGATGGGCTGACAATAATAGATGAATTCCTAACCAAATTTTAAATCGCAGTACCAAAGCACCAATGGTTTGATGCATTGAGATGGGCGTTGCGCGAGACGCCTGCGCGATGGTGGGGCACACATGAAGGGACTTTCAACGATTGGCGTGGCTGCAAGTGCATGATGAAGATCAGATTTGGGAAGCCAGAACTACACATAATGGAGAAATATGATGGATGCGATGACCCACGCATGCATCTTACCAAATGGATCAAAACCTACGGAGAGGAACCTCAACCAGAATGGGTGCACTTATTTTATCATACCCTGGACGTCATTCCCAGAAATTGGTATACTGAAGCAGAGCTCTGGAACGACACAAGCAAGTGGGATATCTTGCGTGAAGGGTTGTTTTCGAAATTCCTCTTTGAAGATCAATGGATGGATCTCGTGGAAGACGCTTTACAGCTGGTAAAGGCCACCATTTTCAAGATGCTACTGGAACTAGAAGAAACTGTGCAACCAGACTAGTCACGACAGCTGAGCTAGGCTCTCGAATGATATAATGTCCAGGTAGAAGATGATGAGGATGATCTGTGAAACGTCAATATTCTAGAATCAAAGGGGAGCCGTGAGGTGCGCAGATCTGAAATCGAAGATCTAGATATCACGGCACCGTTGAAAATGAGACAAATCAATATCGGAACAGAAGAGGAGCCGAAGTATGTAACGCTTGGGGACTATTGGGACGACACCACAGTGGATAAGGTCATTGAATTGCTTCACGAATATCAAGATTTATTCCCAACAAAACTCACAGAGCTAAAAGGGATCCTAGGAGACCTAGGAATGTTGAAGATAACGTTGAAGCTAGATGCAAAATAAGTTAAGAAGTGACCCTACCGATTGAACCCAAAATATAAAGCAAAGGTCCACGAAGAACTGGACAAGATGCTAGTAGCAGGACCCATTGAACCAGTCGAGGATTCTGACTGGGTAAGTCGGATGGTTGTGCAGGAGAAGAAACAGAAGGGTGAGATTCATATCTGTGTGGATCTTAGGAAGCTCAATGATGCCTAAGTTAACGATCCATTTCCAACTCTCTTTACAGATGAGGTACTGGAAAATGTGGGGGGGAAAGAAACCTACTCCTTCACAGATGGGTTCTCAGGATACCACCAGATCAAGATCGCACCAGAGGACAGGAGTAAAACAAAATTTGCCACCAAATGGGGTTGCTTTCAGTACACGGTGATGCCCTATGGACTAAAGAATGCGCCAGCGATATTTTCACGAATATTGGTAGCGTCATTCAAGGAATTTATACACAAGTTCTTAGAGGTCTATCTTGATGACTGGACTGTGTTCGAACTGGTTAAGAAACACGTAGAAAGCTTACAGTTAATGCTGGATACTTGTCGCCGACACCAGATTATGCTAAATCTAAAGAAGTGTACTTTCCTTGTCCCATTCGGGAACCTGTTGGGCCATCTGGTCTGTAAGCAAGGCTTGATGGTGGATCTAGCAAAGATTGCTTCCATACTCAATCTGCAAGCACCACACAGTGTCAAAAAGCTACGCACCACACTGGGACACACGGGCTATTATCAAAAGTTCGTCAAAAGCTACGCCCAGATCACAACTCCAATGGAATAGTTGTTGAAGAAGGATGCTACTTATTGCTGGAATGAGGAATGAAACACAAGTTTGGAGATGCTTAAGGAAAAGATGGCATCCGCCCCTATCTTGGTCTTTCCGAAATGGGACATCGAATTTCATGTGCATGTCGATGCATCATGTATCGTGTTGGGGACGATACTTACTAAACCAGGAGTGGAGGGAATTGACCATCAGATTGCATTCACAAGTAAAATATTTAAAACGATAAAACCCCAAAATCCTTTTTGTCAGTATTGTTGGAGATTTCCAGAAGAGATCGATGTAATGGTTTTTGACCCATCCAACATTTCAAATGGTTACTACATCCATCATTAGGGACCAAAGAGCTTTATGAGCTCTCTTAAAATTTATGCCCCCCCAATTCCTTTCCGCTGAAAAATCCCATTTGTTCCAAGATTTTAAAACTAATGGCTATTCCACCATTTAGATTATTAAAGCCTTTCAAGTTGTCTCACACACTAGATCTACCAATATTGATCCTTCTCTTTCTTGTGGACAAGTTATACTCTGATAAATTAAAGGAACCATAGATATTATAACAAAGATCTTGTCTAGGAAGAACATAAAAACCATATTTAAGCCCCATAAAACCCTCAAACAATTATTTTGATTGACCAAAGAGAAATCATTTCATATTCAAGGATAAGGGGTCTATGATATTCCCTATTCAAGGAAGAAACCCTATATTGGACAAACAAGTCGTCCTTTCAAATCCCGCCTCAAAGAACACATAGATGATACCAACCAAAATAATCTATCAAAATTTGAAAATGATAGACCCCCAAATAATTCTCATCAAGTGGTATGAGAGTGCATAATATTTTTATGTATATTGTGGAGGAGAAGTAGTGGAAAAAGGTTCAAGTGATTAAAAATACGGTAAAAGTTTTGTTTTTCTCTATGCAAGTGATGACAGAGGAAGGTGAGAATATTTTCAATAGCTTGGAGCAAGGATTGCTTGAAGGGTTCAAGAGAAGAGAGTTAGGAAGATGCCAAAATCCCAAAATCAGGAGAATGTCTGGTGTGGTATCATGTAGAAAGGTGGATACTTATTACGACAGAGGTGTGTTGCATCTCACAAGTTGAAGTTGTTACAATTAGACCCAAAATGATATTACCAAGAGGTCATATATTTTTCTACCTTGGGAATCTGATGCGGGAGCATTGACCCATCCTCTGAAAAATTAGCAAGAACAAGTTCTAGAAGGTGCAACTATAAAAAAGGCAGGTTAATATCTATTTTGTAAAGGATTAAAAGCTTGAAAAATCACATCTGTGAGAAATTTTAGGAATTCATTGAGAGCCTTGTGGAGAATATCATGATGAGATCTTTGTGGAGAGGATCATGTTGAGAGATTTATGGATAAGATCGTGGATCTTGAAATAATGCATGATATTGAAATAATCCACGATATTATAAATTTATAATATAAATTGTAACCCTGTGTGTGCATATTTTATCCCTGTATGCATTTATTTATTACATATAAATTGTGTTTACATGACTTGGTTAGTGTGTTTTCCAAGAATAGGAGATTTGCATATGTGTTTAACGGGCCACAATCACTCTACGGGTTAAAGTATGACCAAAGCCACGATGTAAGAGATATGGAAATTAATGTCGTGAGTAGTCCAATGTGAGACTATACATACAATTGTGCATGATGGAGGATTTGAAATATTACAAACAAGCTTGTGGGCCATAACCCACAAGTTCCAAGATCAAGACTACTAAAAAGATTGAAAATGATAGATCCCCAAAATTATTTTCATCAATATTGTTGGATATTTATGGAAGATATCTATGAAATGGTTTTTAATCATCCAATGTTTTAGATGGTTACTCCATCCATCATTAGGGACCAAAGAACTTTTTGAGCTCTCTAAAAATCTCTGCCCCCTAGTTCCTTTCAGTTGAAAATTCCCATTTGTTCCAAGCTTTCAAAGCTAATGGTTATTTTAAACTTAGATCACTGAAGCCTTTCAAATACTATCACATCCTAGATCCACCAATCCCGATCCTTCTCTTTCTTGTGGCCAAGTTATGCTCTCATACATTAAAGGAACCATATATATTATAGCAATGATCTTGGCCAAGAAGAACATAAAAACCATTTTCAAGCCCCATAAAACCCTCAAGCAATTATTTTTATTAACCAAAGACAAATAAGACCCCATGCAAGGGTCAGGGGTCTATTAGATTCCCTGTTCATGCAGGAAACCATATATTGGCCAAACAAGTCATCCTTTCAAATCCCACCTCAAAGAACACATATCTGATACCAACCACAACAATCTATCAAAATTTTCCATCACTGAACACTCATTTAAATCCAAACATTTGATTCATTTTGATCAATCGAAAATAATACTCTCTATTCTATTTTATAACTCTTTTGTTATTCGATAATCAATTGAAATCGAGAAAAACCTATTAAATTTAATAGAGAGTATGGATACATGCTTAGCTAATCCTAGAATCCCATCACCATCTATCCCATTGAATCCTTCCCTTCTGCCTCCCCTTTCATGCCCTATAATGTTTTGTTTTTCATCAGATCCATTTGGACCCTCTTCATTTCTTTATTAGTATTCTACCTTGATTATTAATTATCTTTCATTTCTTTCTTATAATAACTTCTAATTAATTTTAATATTTAGTTTCATCTTCGCCTATATTCTCTTTTGTTTCATTTTTAGTTTCATCTTGGCTTGTATTCTCTTTCAGTTCAGATTAACCTTTTTTACACCTTCTTTGTTGCAACCTCGTGATATAATTTCAAAGGTCTAATTATTTCCACATGTCATCCTTCATAATTTGCTCCATTTTTCAATTAATTTTATAAGTCTAATTATTTCCAAATATGAATTTTCAACTTTACTCCAATTTTCAATTATTTTAGTTTCAAATTATCAAATTTCAATGTGCCCTTGTTGGAATTTGTATCATTTTCTTTAATTTTATATTATTTATTATTAATTTTTAATTGTATTAATTTCAATTCTAATTTTATTTAAATCATTTGTTCTTAATTGGAATTCCAACACTACATTTTTATTTTATTATATTAATTATTATTCTATTTTTTTAGCTAATTCTATTTTTTTTAACAACGATGAGTAGAGGATTTTATTAAATTTGTGCCTAGACACAACAAAAAAAAGAGAGAGGGGAAATTCCTTACATTTTCACCATCTTCAGAGGATATTCTACTGAGAAGCCGACTAAGATTCTAGGAGATAAATCCCAGTATCTTCCATGGTTTCTACAACTAATATTTCCTGATGATTACAAGAGTAAATTCTTACAAATTACAAACATAATAATATGCAGAAACGTATTTGGGATACTTTTGAAATAAGGGGTGTACATGAAGTTGGGATCCTGAAGCTAAATTGACATCAACCTCATGTTCTCATTTTTCCTTATGGGATTTTCGGCCTCTTGTGAGAGTCAATTCTGCTACATTTGAGGAGAGTGATTTTCTAGCATTTCCTCTTTTACATGACTTAGCGTGAGCTAATTTGATTGTCATAGCTTGTTTGTAAAATCTTGGAGTAGATATACTCATCTCCACAAGTCAGATTCTAACATTGTTAATAAATTTTCCACAAAGCATGATTTTGTATTTGAAGATACAATTGTCGAAGGAGCTTTCTCTTCATTCTCCCCCGATGCTTCTAAGTTTCCTTGATCCTTCTTTGGGATTTCATCCAAGGGAGTAATTTCATCTTATTTTGGATCTTGACAAGCCTCAAAATAAATATTGTTGAGGGAATGTTTAGGAACTTCTTCGGCTAATTTATTTGGTGTTGTAACATTTTCTATTGATTCTTCTTCACTTTTGAACTAGTTGAAAATTTCCCTAATTAGATATGGGGGTATGGGTTTGCCCTTATTCAAAGATAAGGGCTTGGGATAGCACATCATTTTTTTTGTTAAGGGTGGTTTTTGGCAAAGTTCCCATGAAGAATGACAAATGATGCATTTGAAGGGAATATGCTCATAGTCTAATTCCTGAATATGGCTCCATTTGCCTAAATTTATCTTTAGGGCCTCCAGTGAATCTTCAGAGAGATTTACTTTAACACATATGTGAGAATACCAAAAATTGACCTCCTTTTGGTTATGTTTTGTCCAGATAGCGGACCAACTAATTTACATTCCCTTTTAGTGCATCCAAACCCCATAGATGAAGAGGGAGGTGAAGTAGTCGAATCCACACTGACGCTGAAGTAATTTCAGAATTTGGATTGAAATCTAGAGTCCATGGAGAGATATATAGCTCTCTAGTCCCCATAAAATACAACCATGATTTGAAAATCAGATATCTTTCCAGTTTATTCATACATAGAAAAACATAGAAGCTCCTATCTATTGCAAAGAAAGTTACCTGACCTTGAAGCTTGGGGATCCATTGTTCTGTGATCTAGGATTCAACAACTTTTGGATTCAACCATAAGCCCATAAACTTACCAACCAATGCTTCTTGTGAGAGGGCTAAGCCTCTCTTGCACGGATCTGATAGAGAGAGTTCCACATCTGGAATCTCAACTAATTTCTTCACAATTTTTTTTTTGGGGGGGAGAAGGCCCCTGTAGTTTCTGTGCCTGTAACAGGGCTCTACATATAGCCATCTCCTCCATCATGAGTAGAGGAAAATAGATATACAAGATCAGATTTTTGAGAAGTCTACTGCAGTACATCTATCAAATGCAAGCTTGAACCTTATTGGAGTCATAAATATAGTTGTTGGGGTCTCTTTCTACCAAAACTAATCTTCAATGGCCAAATCATGAAGTGGAGTTCAAGATCGAAGTGCTACAGTCCTCTACATATCAAATTCGAGCTAGTTGATGTTACAGCTAGGAAAACCTTATCTACCAAGAGTTAGGAGCCAAATAACTCATTTTTTTATTCCATAGATGATATTATCATTATCGCATGTTTAATTAATTCTAATTTTATTATTAACAAATTTT
>APFE030757592.1:0-33606 GCA_000404065.3 Pinus taeda | reverse complement strand
TGTTGTAGATTAGTATATCATCAAAAAATACTAGCACAAATTTTCTAAGGAAGGGTTTGAAAATGGAATTCATCAAACCTTGAAATGTAGAAGGTGAATTGGTAAGGCAAAAAGGCATGACGAAAAATTCTAATGACCATCATGAGTTCCAAATGTTGGTTTCAGAATTTCTTCAGTCTTCATTCTGATTTGATGATATTCTGAATGAAGATCCAACTTGGTGAAGTAAATTGATCCATGAAATTCATCCAATAATTCATCAATGATAGGAACGAGAAATTTATCTTTAATAGTGAGCTTATTGAGCTCCCTATAATCCGAACACATGCGCCATGACCCATCCTTCTTGTGCATCAATACTACTAAAGTAGAGAAAGAACTTTCATTAGGTTGAATTATACCAGCCTCTAGCATTTTTGCAACAATACATTCAATTTCACTCTTTTGGGCATAGGGATATCTATAAGACCTGATGTTTGGAGGAACACTTCTTGGAATGAAATGAATATAATGATCACGATCATGAACAGGTGGGAGGCCTTTGGGAGTCTCCAATACCTTGGAATGATTGTCCAAGACTTTTTGGAGATCTCTAGAAATAGATGATTTTGATATGGGAACCTCTAGTGAACATAATTGTGCAATTACACCTCGTTTTTATTTCTTTAGAAGCTTTTTCAGTCCGTTAGAGCTGATTATCTTTCTTGTTTTCCCTGTGATACCCCTTAATTCAAATTTGTTTCCTTCCGGAGCAAATTTCATGAAATTTCTTGAAAAATTAAAAGCTATTGTACCCAATGATTGTAGCCATTGGAATCCTAGTACAATATCAACACCACCCATTGGAATGGAAAGCATTGGGCTATTCAATATATATTCTCACATGGATAAATTGATATTATGGCACTTTCCAAAGAAATTTATGGTTCCTCCACTTGCAACCATCACTTGACACTTTGGTGTTGGATATAGGAAGCAGTTCAATTCCTTGACTATCTTACAATGAATAAAATTATGTGTACTGCCCGAATCAATCAACACTATTACCTTTTTCTTCTTGATATGTCCCTCTATATTGATAGTTTGAGGAGTGGTAATTCTGGCCAATGCATTACATGATATGGTCGGATTCATTTCTTCTTTCTCGATGTGATCTTTCACTTCTTGAACCTTTTTCTTCTTGATATGTCCTTTTATCTTGAGAGTTTGGGGAGTGGTAATTCTTTCCAATGCTTTACAAGATATGTTTTGGTTCATTTATTTTTTCTCTGGGGTTGGTTCCTGGTGTATATCCTCTTATTTTGATGTTTCTTGATCCTTTTCTTCCTCCTCTTCACAATATATGTAAAATAATTTCTTCTCCACACACTTATGACCTTTAGCGTATTTTCTATCACAAATGTAACAAAGTCCCTTTTAAACCTTGTAGGTTGTGGAAGGCTAGAAGAAAAAACACTTCCATATTTATAGTTGTGAGTGGTAGGATTCCTTGTTTCCATAATTTTGCTTCCAATTTTTCTTGCCAACCTAAAAGCCTTCTCCAATGAATCAAGTTCCCAAAGACGAACCTCATGTTGAATGTTATCCTTTAAAGTCCTATGAAGACATCAATTCTTTTCTTCTCTGGAATATCATATACCCTTCTATTTAATTTTTTGAAATCCTCAATGTGCTCCACCATTGAACCCCTTTGTTTGAGATTTGTCAATTGGCTAAAGAAGGTGTTACTCTTTGTATCTTCATAATGTGCTATCATTTCTTCTATGAAAATTGACCAAGTGACAAGTGCTTTACAAGAATACAACCCTTTATACTACAAAAATTGATCCGGTTCTAAATATGAAGATGAAATACATACCTTTTTTAATAGTTTCACCTCATGTAGATTAAAATATTTCTCCATCTGTAGTATCCAATTTATTGGATCCTTGCCATCAAACTTCCTCATATTGCCTTTTCTTGATTTTAGGACCTCAATCTTGAAATGACTGCAACTCTGAAATTTCGGATTTTCTAGTTCTGAAATTGAGACCCGCAGTAGCCCTTTGTATCCCCTTTCCAATGCCACCAGTTTGATTGAAATTTATTTTCTCCAAGAAAGAGTTATGCACAATCTCCCAACGTGACCTAATTATATACCTTTCAGAAGAGAAAACTTGTATGAAGTGCCACACATCACTATTTTGACCTTCGGATCTGAAAAATATAAACAAGAAATGACAGTCTGTCATATTTATGTAACTTCTTACGAAATTTCAATCTGATTCTCATAGAGAACGTTATGACAATTTTCCCAAGGTCACTTGTTTAAGATGTAATTTGGGAGTCTGCAAAAACCCTAACTTCCTTAGATCATATATCCGAATATATAGCGAGACAAGATCTGAAATTCAGACCTGAGTTTCAAACCACTTTCTTCTCAAATGGTTTTTTTTATTTAGCTTCTGAAACTTCGCACGTTATAGTGAAACTTCCACGATGACCTGTTTTAGTTGAAATTATGGAGCTTGCAAGAACCCTAACTTCCTTAGATCATATCGCCGAAAACATAGCGAGACAAGATCTGAAATTTGGACTCGAGGTTCAGCGAGCTTTCCTCTCATATGGGTTTTTTTGTTAGCTTTTGAAACGTCACAGAAAAAACATTATAGTGAAAATACCACGAGGACCTGTTTGGAGTAGGGAAACCCTAGAATCCAAAGCTCTGATACCAAATGTTATGAAATTAGCTCACAAAAGATAGAAAAGATAGATTAATGCCTTAGAAATAAACCTCTTCGAGGGGGCAACCTCCTTTAAATTACACAAATGAACAATTCTTGGATGATACAAATGACAAGAACTCCTTTCTATATATAAGAGTCTAAGGGGTCATAACATAATCAAATCTGACATAACAATAATAATGTAAGGGCACAATAATAACAATAGTGGGCTTCTATGGGGCACAATAATAACAATATAATGGGCACAACAATATAATAAGGGGGTTGTACTAATAACAATAAGGGGTTACACTAGTAGTATAGGGACCTAACAAAACCACTCAAAAACACTTTTGTTAACACATGCTAAAATGTAGCATAACATTACTAGTATAAAATCTAGAAATTCAAGAACCAATGAGCTAGTTAATCTATAAAATGCCTAACCTAATCAAGTGAAAGTTCAATGGGGTAATTTTTTTTATTGACTAGAATGTTTTTATGATCTAATGTAAGTGGAATAAAATCTATTGAATCTCATTAGTATGTTAAAAAAATAGCATAAAATTACTACTATTTTCCATAAGGGACTTCCAGAAATTTAGATTTGAGAATAAGCAAACTAATCCAAGTAGCTCAATGATTACTATGACCTTCAAAAGTTGTTCCAATGATGAAATCATGCTTGTGATCCTGTAAAATAACTTACTTCAACCATTCAAACCAATCCTACAACAAAAAATAATCAATACTAAAAGCAGAAATAGAACAAACAAGAACAAGAGATGCATGTGAATAAGAATTGAAAGAAAAAAAAATAAATGATACAAAAGGGCTCTAAGGCTCATGGGATTGACAAGCCCAAGGAAATCCAGAGTCCTATGAAGGAGAATAATATTTAGAAGTTTAACATGGCACCAATCTTCACTATTTCTATCAATACAATTGCATCCCTGCAATAAATGAAAGCGAAACTGCAAAAATATGAGTTCCCTCCACATGAAGACTAAGAAAAATAAACCCCTAGAGGAAAATTCGACTTGGTACTTATAAAAAATGATTAGGAAGCGTTCCCCAAGAAAGGAGGAATATTTCCCCTCCAAAATCCATCAAATAGTGGATTTGGTTCCCAACACTAGGAATATGCATTAAATGACAAGGAACACATTCCTAGATTTTCTCAATCATTGGAGCTCCAGAATTTTTGCAATAATTTTAGAATATCTTGTTGATTTATTATCCAATTTTATTATCCAATGTTGATCCTCCTATAGTAGGGAGAAATTCCTTAAATGATCTCCTCCTCCAAATCTCCATAATCTTCCCAATATTCTCATAATATTCTACAAAAATAAATAATATTAGGCATAGATATGCAATTATCCATAAACCTTTCTAATGAACATATTAAAGCTAAAAAAAATATTAATTGTAGAAGGAAAATATAGCCATCATGTGTCTAAGAAAGGTTAGATAGGCCTTCATTTATGTCTAATTTGGAGGCCCATCACCATGGAGGGTAGCTTGAATTTCACAGCTTCGAAGGAATGAATGGAAATAATGATTGATGATAATGGTGTGTTATAATATGTTAAAATTGACATTGTGAAATCCTAGCAGTCTGATGCACATAAATTATCACAATTGAAGAAGGATGTTGCAAAGTCCAGGAGAATTATTCTCGAAGGTGTGAGATACCATGTGGTCTCAAATATCCATGGAAAAGAAACACCATTTTCTATGTGGAAGACACTAACTGAGCCATTTGAAATAATAGTGACCATAGAAAATTGGCCTTAAAAGACAAACTTCGAAACATTAGGATGCAGAAAAATGATACCATTCAATAATATCTCTCCAGATTCACTCAAGTTAGAGATGAGCTTGGAGGGTTTGGGGAGAATGTTGCATAAGGTGATTTGGTGAGCCTAAATCTTTTAAGCCTTCTAAAATCCTTGCACAACTACCAGGACTTTGTGAATGGAAGGTAAAAATTACCAAATTGGGAAAGGTTGTGGTTCGATTTGGTTCAATAGGAGATTAAGAGAAATACCAGAGATGGAATATCATCTAGAGCAGAGGATAAGGAGATTTTTTCCTTGGTTGAGAAGGGGAAGAAAATAAAAGGAAAGAGACCCAAAGAAAACCTGAATCTGACCAAAATAAGGGAAAGAAGAAAGACTTGAGCAAGATAAAATGTTTCCTCTACTACAAATATGAGCACCATGCAACAAAATGTTTATAGAAGAATTCTAGAAAGAAGCATTTAGGAGGAGCAGGAGCTGAAGTATTGGCTTCAAAATTTAAACTAGACTTTACCCTAATAGCATGTACAACCAACACTATTATGGGGTGTGTTTGGTACCTTGATGAAGCTTGAAGGATAAGGATCTCTAGATGCATATTGAATTGGGGAATGACAAGAGGTACAATGCTACACGAATTAAACTATCACCTTTGAGGGGGATAAAGCCTCCCCTCTTTCCTTAAAGATGTTATGTTTGTACCTAGGCTAAAGAAAAACCTAATCTTTATAGCAGTATTTGAGGATAGAGGCTGTTATGTTATTTTCGTAAAGGGAAAGCCTTTCTGAGACACATAACTATTGGGTAAGTGAAATAGATTGGAGTCTGAGTAAAGAATCTATACAAACATGAGGTGGGAGATTGCACTGCATTGAGTAGAAAGGCAGAAAAAGTGCAAAGTTGAGGTGTTGGAGAAATATGGCACAGGATATTGGGTCATCTACACCATGGTGCCTTAAAAATCATGTACCAAATTACCACCAGTCTCCCTAAAGGCTCTCTTGACCAGCAAGATTTATGCAAGGGTTTCACATTGAGGAAATATGTCAAATCCACCTTCCATAGTTGAGATAGAAGATTAGATGCAATTTTGAATTGAATCCACTCTCATGTTTGTGGACCCTTCTCTACAAAATCGATAAAAAAACACAAGTACTATGTAATTTTTATTGATGATTTCTCTAGAAAATGTTGGATTTTCTTCATGAGAAAAAATGATGAAGTGTTTTCCAAATTTGTAGAATTTAAGGCATTAGTTGATAAGGAGACTGGGAAGAAGTTGGAGGCTCTCAGGAGCGATAATGGAGGTGAATTTGTTTCGAATACTGTTAGGATCGGGTCCCATGGGTTAGTTTTGGGTTAAAAATGCAAGTTTTGATGTAAATTTTGACAAAAAGATGTAAAGACTCTGCGAATTGTAGATGCGGAGTGCGTAGGTAGATAGGAGTCAAAAAGGGTTTTTAACCTCACTTATGTAAATTCTGAGTTAGTTTTGAGATCTATCGTTGGTCTGTGAACCATGGGATTGTATAAATATGTGTCTCTTAGGGAGTCCAAGGCAGATCTATGCTTTTTCTATGGGTACGACAAATGGAGTCTTATAGAGTTAGCGCATAGAAGTAAGTCTTAGGGGAGGAAAAGGCTCTGCGGTTGAGTGCGCAGAGGCCTAGAGTAGTGTTCGCACTGAGTGCGTGGACCCCTGCAATTGAGTGCACAAGGAAGTTTTGAGTCTATAACCTTCTATTGAAGATAAATAAAGAAGATTGTTGGGAAAATTCATGTGTTACCTGATTACTTATGTTGTTTATTTTTACGATATATCCCGTGATGAAAGAATGTCTCTATGAATTAATAATGTATTGATGCACAAATCTATTGGATGAATCTCTTTAATTGAACGCAATTCATGTCAAATATTTACGCAAAGGTTATAATACTTTCTGATAAGTTTAGTAAGCATTTAACCAAAGTTGTGTGGATTACAATATGATGCTAGTCTATGATGCACGTAATTAGATAACCTATCTATTAAATATCAAGAAAAGTTGGTCATAGACCTTCATGGAGGTCTAGAGGCCATTTGAAGGAAACTACAGAGTCAAGCCCTAAGGGATTAGAGATCTGTGTTGAGTCAAATCTAGGACATAAAAAGGACATCACACTGATCTCTGGATGTGAAAACGTGGTTCCAACATCCCCCCATACTGCTTCAGGTGAGACTTCATTTTGCGCTATGCAGGTTGATGTCGAAAGGGAAAATAAGGTAGGTTTTGTTTGGCACAACTAACTTTGAACCTGGGTCAGGACCCACTAAGCCAAAAAATGGTTCTATTGTCGGGACTAGGATCTACATAAAGCGATGTGTGATGTTGTATCATTGGAATACGACAAAAAAGGAAATTGAGAAATGGTTGGATAGAAATATCCACGAATCCATTGCGCAAGAAAATAGGGATCCACGCCTGTCAAATGAACAGTGGTTGGATAAATGTTTGTACACAAAAATACAGAAAATTTTCTTCTGCACCATCCCAATTGAGTTATACGAGTGGATATCTAAATTCGCAGATTCTCAAAGAAGATGGAGATTTTATGGTCCAATAGTGTGGACTCCAGAACTAGTGCAAAGGCTGGAAGCTTTTGAAGATAACATCGTGCACACTATTGACCACTATCTTGATCGAGTCATAGGAGGATTTGTGATAGAATTCATGGTTTATAACTCAGTTAGTTAAAACGGAGCAGAGCAACACTTCTTCAAAGGACCACGAGGTAAGCATCTAAGATCTTTGAATACCTGGATTAAGATGTTATTGTGTGAAAAACGGGTTATGCCATTTCCTTGATGTTTGGAGCTCAAGAAGTAGAAATATTTTGACAGATCAATGGAAAATAGGTCCTTAATATAGCCCATTGATTGGGCCTCCTTCGAGCGATGACGAGGGAATGGTACAGGCTTCATCGCAGAGTGTTGTAGAACTAATAAGACTGGGTTTTACAGGAACTCATCATCAATCCACTCCACCTCCACCTTCACCTCCACAACATACAACTTCACCCACACTGCCACCACCACCATCGTCATTCAACATGTTCAATACAATGAAGTTACCAGTTTTCAAGGGTATAGGGAGTGAGAATGTGGATCAATTTTGGTTTGTTGCAGATGTTGTATGGACAGCACAAAAAATATGGATGATAATATGAAGAAGGCACAGTTGGTTATCGCTTTGCAGATTGCGCATTGACATGGTATGTAAAGTACTGCACTGATAATCCCTTGGCATCATTAGCAGACACTAAGGTCATTTTGAATAAAGAATTCAGTAAGCCTAAATTTGACTCACAAACAGGGTTGGATTCAAGGAAATCATGATGAGGGCTAGTGAAATGCCTTGGGAGTTATATCAAAGATTGAAGTGTGTGATCTGTGAAGCTAATATGTAGCTCATAGATAGTTAGCACCGCAAGTGGTTTATAGCTTCACTCCTACCCACCTAAGGATTTATTTATCACCGTAGAAGATAGGGACTCAAGCGGAAGCTCTGAAAATTGCTATGAGATTGCATGAAACACTTATTCAAGATGCGTCTTTGGGATCTCAACAAATTCACTTGCATTTGCAGAACCTCTACTTGGAATTGTAGAGCTTGAAAAAAGAAAAATAGGCTAGGTTGGAGGTGCGCGAGGAAGTCTGGTGCCTCAACTATAAGAGACAGGGGCATGATAAAGATCATTTCCCTATTTTTGCAAATTATATCACGAGGTGGACCATGCCCCTAAGGCAGGAAGCTCCAGTGGGACCAAGTACAGGACCCGCGTTATGGTGCGCTATTTGTCAGTTCCTTGGAAAACATGTAACAGATAATTTTCATTTGTTGAAAACGTTTTTTGCAGACACCACAACAAATGTTTTTAGATTTCTTAAAATGGGTGGGCCATGATTAGCACCATTGTCGTAGCTACAAATTGATGATGGAAAGGATACATGTGTATCGAATGCAAGCAGAAACACAGCCTCCAGATGAGGGCACTAGGGGAGTGCACAGATGATATCAGGGGTGCAGACAAGGCCGAGGAGGAGGAGGACCTGCAAGAGGTTGTGGAATAGGTTATTTTCTATAATTGCGAGATGTTAGGGCACTACACAAGGGAGTGTTAGAGTTAGATGTGCCCATCATGTCAGTACTGCACTCAGTTTGACCATACAATAGAAGAATGCCCTGTGTTGATAGCCAAGGTGCAGGAGAAGAAGGCACAACCTTAGTACCTAAACAGAACTTACAAATGATGAGGTCGTAGCCCCGTGAGGAGGATCCCAATGTGAATATTGTACTGAGAAGTGGAATCATGATTGGTGTCTGAATAAGGCTCATGATATCTATAGCCGCAATGTTCATGGGGGGCATGTTCAACTTATGGAAAATGGAGGGATATTCATACTTTTTGTTCACATATTGGTAGCTAATTTGGTATATTTAGTGGTGAAAGCATGGAATTATTCTAAGAAGACTAGCCCACCCTTGTCATTGATGTCAAATGGGGAGAGAAGGACTTCATGACTTGGTGTTTTGCAGGAGGTTGACAGCAATGCCAAAGGGGGATATTTTTTCTTTACGACTAGTCTTTTGGCCTTGATGTCAACTTGGATCATAGTCTTATTAATTCTTGGTGATTAGCAATAGAATTTCAAAGTATATAGAGGTCTAATTGAATAGAGGATTTGTAGGAGGCTATATAAGCTTTAGATTGTCTATTGAAGTGATGAAGTAGTATGGTAGAGTTTTGGGTAGAGAATCTAAGATTTGATTCAAGTTTGACTATCTTCACTGAGAGACAGTTATGCACAGTGTGAATTTACTATATCCTCAATGGGTTTCCCATTCTGTACCTGTGAAGATATTCTCTAGGTTCCAAGCTTATCCCCATGATGATGCATGTAGGTGAAGATAAAAAAAAAATTGGGAAAAACCATAAAATTTCCCAAGGTATTAATGTGCAAGGATGTTCAACATTCAATTGATATTACCATCAATAATTATGTTTTTTTCCCAAGGTAATTAAAGGTCGAAGAGATCTATAAATGCATAAGGAAATTATATAGTGCATGAACCAGAGCATAGTATAGTTTTTGAAGGAACGTTCTAGATTAAATCAGAATTATTTTTCTTTATTTTGTCTCTTTGTTCCTATACAAGTTCGAAAGAGGATATGGTGACAATTTATAAGTGTGTGGAATGAGCGACCTGCATCAGTCTCAATTGATTTGATCATATTTAATGGGGGTATCTCACTAGAATTTAATCATTTAATCTAATGACTATTGTTATTGTTTTTCAAACCTATTCTAGTACATGTGTGTGAATATCTTAAACTAACCCTTCTACTAACAACGATATTTTTGAATGAATTATTTCATATTGATTTGCTTCATACACATAGATAATAACAACAGTTTGAATAGTTAAATTTGAATAATGCAATAACACATATGTTCCCCTTATGTATGTTATTAAATGAATCACAAAGCCACTCTTGTAGTATTGACAAAGGTTTGAAGGGAGAGATCACTTGATTTTTCATTATTCATTTTGTTGCAGAGATAAATATTCATTTGTATGAGAGAAACTAATGTTATAGTGCTATTAATTTGTCTCAGTGTCCTTGTTTGATGAATCCAAGTTCTTTTACAGCTTTATAGTCATCTCTGAGGATATATATACCAGTGTATGAGCACCACATAGTGCTTATTCTTCCTGCTATGTAATGAATACCCTTTAGATCTATTTAGTGTAACTTCTAGAGCTGAAACCTCAAGTGTATGGTTAACAAGGTGACTGATATATTGTTCTATAGAGACAGAGTATGTCTTTTGTGTGTATTTGAAAAATTAAATGAGTTTGTTTTGAAGGGTTATGAATTGTATAGATCTCATCGAATGTGTCACCAACATATTCTACTCATCGATCTAATGGTTTGTCAATGTTAAAGTTTGGAGAAGATTAAGCTTGAATATGGTGATTACTCTCTTGATCAGTGACATATTATGAAGAAGCAATTCCAAATTTGGTGTGATTGTATGATCTAACACAACGGTCAATGGTACTACACATGTTTCATAATTAACATATTGTTTGCAGGGTGTATCAAATAGATATATACCACTATATAATTTTCAGATGGTTGAATCCTATGTGGTGAAGAACCATTGATGTTATGAGTTTTTTTTTATCATGGTATTTATGTTTTTTGTTGCTTGTCCTAGGTGAGCGATAATTATTCCAATGGTTGTATTCATTAGAGCAGCTAGTATTTGAACTATGTTCATCCAAAATGATATTTGTTTGACATGAGACCTTCTGACCTACTTCACTGATTATTATATCTTAGCTACTAATGTGTCTTAAGCATAGAGTATGAGCTTTATGAGCATATATCTAAGAAGTTTCAAAAAGTATGCGTGTTTGAGTTTCAAAGAGGTTGAATATTCAGTTGATGAGAAGTGTAGTGGTTTTTGTATTTGGTTATTGAGCAGATAAAGTTTGTTTGTGCTTTGTATTTGGGTATATTTATGTTTATGAGTCAATATTAATTGCAATATGTTGAGAGAAAATATTGCATTCATATTTGTTGAGTTGCATGGGTTGTTATATACAATATTTTGTCTACTAGGGTTTGTGATAACTAATTGGTTGCAGGGATCAAAGTTTATTTGCATTGTTGGTAATATGATATTTAATCTATGAGGAACATAATTGTGTATGCTGTTATGTATGCATAGTTAGAATATGGTGTATGTTTTATTAGGGCATCTTATTTTGTGAATTGATGAGATGAGCCTGACATGTATTGATGAGGACGAGTATGTTCACACATGATGTTGTTATCAATGAATTTGTTTATTGTATAACAAGAGGATTTATATTCTTTCCATTCATAGTACATGTTGTTGGTCTGAGACCTGTAGGACAATGAGGCTAGATCTAATGCTTGAGTAAAGACAGAATAATATTGTTATTGTTGTATACATAAATGTACATTATGGTAATGTCATAACATACCATTAGGATTTGGTCTTGCATTATTCTTTTGACTAAGTGAAGAATAATAGTTTGAATTATTTATATGGGAATTTATGCTACAGTAAGTTTGAGTTGTTGAGAAGTGTTCAGATTAGCTTTTGGGAAGAAAACTTGATGCTACTAGGGTTTGTTTCACGGTTAGTTATTGGATGAAATTTTTTGAACATAAGAAGATATTGTTACAGTGAATTTGATGATTTTACCTTGTTGATTCACGATATATGCAATTATATATTGCGGATGGAATTGTATTTTTTGTTTATTTTTGTATGAACAATATTGATGAGAAGAACATTATATGTGGGTCCAATTTGAAAATTGGATGAAACATGGCCTACAAGATTTAATGTTTGTTCTAGGTAGATCATCTGTGAAATATTATGAAACGATGTCCACAAGAAGTCTAAGGCTTGGAGCATTCAATAAGGGAGTGGTAGCTTTCTTCTAGTGGTGGCGAGAAAATTTGATCATAGAGTGGTGGATTCCTTCCTGTGGTAGCTGGAGAAACAATAGGAGGTGGTATCCTCTAGAAAGTATGATGTTTCACACTCGTATAGGTTTTCAACAGTGCAAGATGTAAACAAATATTTTATTTAGAATAATAAGAAGAAGACAAAGACAACACTAGTGGTGTTTTTTCCCAGTTGAGGTTTCCACCTACTATTTGGTGTACCTATGTGATGATGTGTTGTTGATGTGCTGCACTATTATGGTTCATATGTCTTTATGATTATGTGTTTTGCATGGATATAATTTCATAATATGTTACTATTTAACATTGCAAATTTTTTTTTTTAACTTGGTAAGACTTGATTTAGCATGAAGTACTGGTTCACCCCCCCGGCTCAGTATTTCTAATAGGTGTGACCATTGAGATTATAAAGGATGTTGTGCTTTTTTAGAAACTTGCACTAATGTCTACAAGATGTAATTTTATTTTATTTTACTTTCCACTTCTTCTTCCTCTCCTTGCAAGACTTTTGTTTTAGAACGTTTCATATACCCTTTCTTATGGCCAATGTTCTTCTAGTATTCTTTTTTCACATAGCACTTAATAGTGGCCCTTAATTAGAATATAAACACATGATTTCATAACTTGCTATGTAAATCCATCATATAATTGAGTATGTTTTGGTTCTTGGGAAAGATACCCATCACGATTACCATTTTCCTAAACTTGGTGGTTTACTTTTCCACACTTTTCTCTTGCTTATAAATAAAGAGTTTCCAATAGATCCAATAGTCCTCTAAATACCCAAGGTAAAAATGGGACTTTATGAGGGTTTTTAGTACCTCCAACTTAGTTATGAGTCAATCATCCTCTAGCCCAAGTGTCTCTATGTGGCTTTCCCACTAGGTTAGTGCATGGCCCTTTAGTTTTAGTTAGGAAAACAAAATTTTGATCTCTTCCTCTTCATTATGAACATTTAAATACCCTTATAACTATTTGAAACCCATAATTCAACTCGAATAGGAGTAATCTCACCTTAGTAAGGATTTATGTCCAATTTTTCTTCCATCTTAAATAGAGTTTTTGAAGGAGTGATGGCATTGGAACTTGGTTTCTCTTTCTCGTGCTATTTATTAAACTCTTATTCTAGGCCTCTACATTGTCATATAACCCAACTTGGAAGTTGATAACAATAACCTAACCATACGGTCTTAATTTGTTCATCTAAACCACTAAGAGGAGGTCCATTTTGAAAGAGATATTATCAACTTGCTCTTCAAACCTTGTCAATCTCTCATTGACTATATCTTAAGGGGTTTTATGACCATACTCATCTATCATGGCTAGAATTCCATGATTTCCTCCTTGAACCAATTCTTGCATCTTGAAAAATTCCTATAAATAGCCAAACAAAAACTATTATGATGTCAATATGATTTGTAAACTACTATGGATGTTCTACTAGAATAGTTTGTCAAAATAGACATTGTAATATTCTAAAATGTTGTATTATTTAGGTTAATTTTACTTGCACACAGGCCTTAATAGTGGTCCTTAGTTTGGCATAAAAATTTCTTTCACAAATGACTATATAGAATCCCCATATAATTTATGATAGTGTTTGTATTATTGGGGGAGATATCTAACAAGATCGCCATTTTCCTAAACTTTGTGGTTTAATTTTTCACACTTTTCTCTTACTTCTACCTAAAGAGTCTCCACTGGATCCACTAGTCCTTACATATCCAATAGGGTAAAAGTGAGACTCGATGAGGGTTTTGAATACCTCGAACTTAGTTACTAGTTGACCAACCTCTAGCCTAAGTGTCTCTATGTGAATTTCCCACTACCTTAGTGCATGCCCCTCTAGTTTTAGTTAGGAAAATATTTTTTTCACTCTTCCTCTCCATTATGAGAATTAAAATACTCCTATAACTATTTGCAACCAATTATCCATCTTAATAGCATCAATATCACCTTAGTAAGGCATGTCCACTTTTGCTTCCATTTTTAAATAGAGGTTGTGAAGGAGTGATGCAATTGAACTTGGTTTCTTTTTGTCATGCTCCTTTTCCAACTATTATTCTAGGTCCCTATTTCTCATCTAATCCTACTTGTAAGTTAATGCCACCAACCTACCCATAAGGTGATAATTTGTTTATCTAAACCACAAAGAGTAGGTCCATGTTGTAAGGGATATTATCAAATCACTCTTCCATCCTTGTTAATCTATCTTTAACTACATCTAAAGGGTTGTTATGACTAGACTCATCTACCATGGCTAGAGTTGTATTACTTCCTCTTTGCACTAATTCATGCATCTTTCAAAATTCCTATAAATTCCCCAAAGAAAATAGTTATGATGCCAATATGACTTGTAAACTACTATGGATATTCCACTAGAATAGTTTGTCATAACATATCTTGTAATATTATGAAATATTTTAGTATGTATACTTTTATTTCCTTAGGTATCATATTTATCATCACTATCATATTTCTCAAATGTATAAAAAGAACTAAAATACGAAGAAAAAAAATAACAAACAAATGAGCACACCATCCACACAAATTAAAGAACATGTACCTTGGGAAACTTAATATACTAGAAAACTTAGCTAGAAGGTGAGGCTTATGCTTTGCTCTTTTTTTCAATTATTGAAATGTAAATATTACAAAATGGACACTCACTATGAAGTTTCCTATAACACTGTTGCCTAATTGGCTAATACAAAATCTTATTCATGCTTGTTATTCTCTCAAATACCACTCTTAGGTGATATGCTCAACTATGGAATAGGTATAATGCTAAAATAATGGAACCCATTTTCCTTATAGTAGTCTAGTATTTAACATAGTTTGATAGCCATAAATAGTTAGGGTTTTTATATACCTCAACCGTCAATTGCTATTAGGATTTTTGACCTTCTAGAATATTCTTGGAACTCTACACATGACTAACCCCACATGTGAGTAACAAGGTTGATATGTCATCAACATGGTACCATGATGATCAACAAGGGAGTTTAAGTTTTGGGAGGCATAGCTTTCACCTATCAACTCCGTGTGAAATGCCTGTTTGTTATCCCTCTTGTAAATATTGCTATGAATTGTAACTCATGTAAATAATGTGGAAATATAAAACATTGACTCGATGTGGGAAGTGGACATGGATTCAGAGGTTTGAGGAGGAGTATTTTCTTGTAAACCCAGTCCAATGTATTTATTTCACCACCTTTCTTTGTGATGGATTTATGGAATTGCTAGTGTTATAATTGAATTTAGGAATGGTCTTGTTGAGTGGAGGACAAGACCATGTATTCCTGGTTCTTGTGGGAAGTGTAGGCATGGTCAACGCACATAGGAAAAGTATGTGAAGTAAATATTGTCATGAGAAAAGGGTAGAGAGGTGGAGATGTAGTATGGAAGATAGATTTCTTAGTGTTATCGAGCAAGAGATGGCTTGGAGAAGAAAAAATAGTGAATGGGTAAGGAAAGAGAACACAAAGCTTGGAATTGGTAGTGGACATGGATCTCCTAGGGGAAAATAACTTTTCTCTAGCATATGTCATGTGTTTGGGATACCATTCGATGTGTTTTACCAAGGCTAGTGTGCATGCCTATGAATTGGTTGGCTAGGCAGAGTTCATTGGAATTGAAACACTCAGTGCTATCCTTGGGGATGTGTTGACGATGCTAGAAATCCATCAACCAAGGGGGTTCCCAAATGAAAAGCACCAATTAGGCTTCACACCATTTGGTGTGGGAGCCCTTCCAGAACTAAGGCCTCACTTCCATATATTATTATAAATATGCCTTAGCTTCAATGTTCAACATGAGAGAGTCATAAATAGGTATTTTTGGTTTAGCAAGTGAGTATACCTTGTGGTTGTTCAGCTACAAAATGTATCAAGGTTCTTCTACTGAAAGGGGAGAGAAAAGTGAGCCTTTAAAATACAAGTAATCATACTAATCTAGTAAAGGCACATGAGTATATACATAAGAATGAATTGTTTGACAACTAGCGAAATATTTCACATAGAAGTAATGATTTTTAAAACACATACAACACACATTCAACAAGACAAGTACCAAAGCCATCAAAATAGTTCAATTTCTTTAGTACAAATGAAACAACATACATCAAAAACATTCAAAGAATATTCTTACAATATTTACAACATACACATGAAAGTGTGTTGGCTCAACGAGCTATTTAATTAAGAAAAAGTTCCAAGATACATCGACAATGAACACCACTAGCCCCAATAATGGAGCATTATAGCAACCACTTGCTCCTCAAAAAGAACTATTTTCCTCTCTAATTCATCATAGGATGAGCCAAGATGAAAAGTCATTTTCATGAGATATGAGGGTGTATATATAAAAAATGGGGTGACCATTCACCTCCCTTATGACTCTTGGACTACCCTTATGATTGTTTGATTTCTCTATGACCTTTCGACTCCCTTATGTCTTTTCACATTCTATACATGGATATTGGAATTCCACTTTACAGTACATTTCATATACATTGAAATTACATAATCCATAAATGATGTGGCTAATGATGACATGAAACTTATACAAGACATGACATTGATGACATGGATTACATGATGATGTAGCAGTGTCAAGCCATTCTTTGTTGTTGCTTTCTTTATGTCTTCACGAAAGGTGATGCATATTCTTCTTCTTCCTCCTCCATCTAGTTTGAAAGTAAGGAGTCTTCAATGTGGTCTTCAGTTTTTATCTTCCATTTTACTCTAGTGTTCCTTCGTCTTCTCACTTAATGATCATCTTATCTCTTTAGCTCCATAGGTGTCTTCTAGCATGGTCTCCTCCTCCTTTTCCTCCATCATCATCCTATCATGATAATATAGAGTATTTGTAACTAAAATATACTCAATAGAAGCCGACATCAGTCTAAAAACTCCTAATCTAACATGTTTCACGAAATCACTTGTTAGGGTTGGAACTGAGTGACTGATTGAGTGATTAACTTAGGGATTGTGTAGTTCCAGAGGCCAAGGTCTGGGACTGAGGCTTGAGGTTTCCCAATGTGAATTTCTATAAGGATGGACTTAAGGAACTATTCAGTTAAGGGACCCAGGACGTTCAGTTTGAGGCTTAGCCTTGAAGTTTACTAATGCACAGTTATGAGAGGCCAGGCTAGGTGATGGTGCAGTTGAGGGGCTCAAGATCTCAAGGTTGAGGCTTGAGGCTGGGAGTTACCCAATTTGAAATTTTTAGAGGCCAAGCTAGGTGACTATACAATTAACAAGCTCAAGAGCTCAAGGTTGAGGATTGGGGATTGGAGTTCCCCAATGCACAGTTCTGGCAGGAGAACAAGCTGGGAGATTATACAATTGAGGGATTCAAGGGCTCAAGCTTGGGGCTTGAGGCTTGAAGTTTCCCAATGTATAGTTATATAGGGAGAATATTATTATACATTGTTTTGTTGCGTATCTCAAGATCTCCAACTGGAAGCTTGAGGCTTGACATTGTACAATACACAGTTGTGGCTGATTGGAGGGAAAACATTACACATTTTTGGAGCTCAAGGGTCAATATTGGGCAGTATGATTACGCGGTACTTAATTCCAGCATGAAAGTTTATGGATTGAGGGTTGAGATTACGTAGTGCACAGTTATGGAAGGCTGAGTGAACTCAAGTTTCCTAGGAGTGAATTTTTTTTGATAAGGATAAGTGTGGGATCTCTGAAGCTCAGATGAATAGAGACAAAAATAAATCATGATGACACACTCAGAATAGTTGATGATGTAGCATTGATCACTCAGAAAACAAGAACAACATGATGCCTCAATGCGACAGTGATACAACATACCTCTCTAAGTGCGACACAAAAGGTGCACTTTGCAATGAAAGTGACAACACTTGTGCGATGATGCATAAATCTTTGATAATGAGTGTAAAACATGTCTACATGATAGAAAAACTCATCAACACAAAATTTACCCTTTGAAATAAGCTAAAACTCCACTTTACATGATAAGCGACATTTCCCATGCTAGAAGAACACATTTTCTATATGAAGATAAAAGTGTGAGCGACACTTGTGATATGTCAATGACGGTGAAAGAGACAAATTCCAAAGCAAAGACAACGTGAAAATAACATTATTTAAGGTGAAAGTTAGCAAAATCAATAGTCGAAATATGAAAGAAACACTCGCAAAGTGAAGGTGCACAAAAGCGATAGCTTGAAAAACTCACCCAAATAGAAGTACATTCGCAACCAAAAGAGAGAGACTGTCAATGAACATGTGCATTGACTATCGACATAGGTTGAATATCTCACATGCACTATCTTGATGGACTTGTGTTATGCATATTCAAGCTTGTAAAAAAGAGCATGCTCATGAAATTGTTGTGGTCTCAGCGTGTGTGAGCATGTTCCTTTCACACTTATCGATCGAGCATAAAGTGACTACAGAATGAATGATCACAAGATGCACAATATGCTCCAAAGTTAAAGTGTAGACCAAATTTTGGAGGATGTTTGTTGCAACCAAAAAAATTGGCAAAATACTGCTAAAAATCCATATTCTCTTCCTTGGTCAAATATTACGTGCAGGTTTGAGTTTCTCAGGAAGCATTGATTAATCGTTCAGATCACTTTCGATTCCCCCTTACCCCATGTATAAACATAGTCCCCTTCATCCTTTTCAATTGAACAAAATAATAAATCCATCTATATCGCAATGTTTCGAATCAAGAGAAGGGTAATGTCATTATTGATCTTAAGATATTTAGAGTATAGTTTTTCATCTCTGGTGTTTCTTCGCTGCCAACAGGCCTACATAGTACCCCAATAGAGTTTCTTTCTTTACCTCCCTGCACAAGAAGACTTTCTCTTACTTAAACCTTTATTTATTTATTTTATATAGGGTTTTTCATCAGTACTTATTCATTTTATGCGGCAGAAGAGGGATCTTGAGATATTGAGAGAAGGAGAGTTTTCTCCTTCAAAGAAGCATATATAAAAACTCTTATATTGGTTTTCTCATTTATATTTTCCCCTTTTCCTTCTATACATGATTGTATTAGTGTGGAAAACACTGAAACATAAAGAATTGAGCATAGAAACAAGGCTCCTAGAAAGATACAGGTGTCATGGTTTCACACAAAGCTTTTCTTATGCGAGGATCATAGTTTCCATCAAAACATCATCGAAAAAAAGGTATGGAACCAAGATGAAAAGGAAGGAATAAAGGTTATCCAAACGTTGTAGTGTCATAAGAAAATTTTCTATTTAGTCACATTGTCTTTTGAGACAAAGGGAACATCCTTCATGCATAATCATATTAAACACAACACGAAAGAAGAGACAGGACACAATAGGAAAACGAAATGAAAAGGACAAAGCAAATGAAGATAAACAGAAAATAGGGTGCAAGACAAAAGTAAGGAAACACGAGAAACAATACAGAAAATGAGTGCAAGATGACTGTACAAGGAGGATAGGTACATAGCTAGAACTACTCCTAACCTAACCAGGTAGAAGGGTGAGCTGATGTATAATTAAATTTCCATTGTAACCATCATAACTGCTCTTGACCTGCATTCAAAAAGATGCGGTCAATTAAAACATATATAAAATAATGTGTAACAAAAAAGATAAGATATTGAATAACTTGCACAAAAAATTTAAGGTCTTTCCTATCAGCATAAAGATATGTCATATCCACTACTTCTAACCAAATTGTATTCTTACCTTTTTGATGAAAACCATAATTAAGCAAACCTTGTAAGCTTCTTTTGAATGTAACTATCTGCATTATATTCCTTAGCAAGCATGAGGAAAGATCGAAACTTGTTATTTGCGATGGAGCTTGCCAAGTAAGATTTCTCTAACCATTCAGCGATTGGATTGTGAAATTCAAAACAATCTTCTTGAGAGCCTTGAAATATTTGAAAATATTAATTTTGAATAGAAAGCACGGGATCAGGATGAGAATATTGTGAGGGAAAGTGAATCTGATAATGTTCAGAAGGTTTATCAAGATAATGAGGTCTTGAAATAACCATCATAGAAGGTTGAAGTGCCTCAACAAATTGATAAGTATATGAAGAGTGAGATAAAGCATAAATATTAATCAATATGAAACAATTTTCATTGAATATATTGGTGGGAAAATGATAAAACAAATGACAGTTAATATTATAATTAGATGGATTGCATATGGAATGAGATTCTCAGTTAGAATATAACAAAGATAAATTTGTTTGAATAGCTTTGCAAATGATTTGAATGATAAAATAATGTTCCTCGTGTGTTGAATGTAACAAACCATTTCCTTGTAATTGGTTACACACTACACTAACATTGTAATTGTTGAAAGAAGTGAAAAGGAATGCTAGTACATGAAACCAGTTAAGATAATGAGTAAAGAAGAGTTTTATTGGCACAATAACTCATGCATTCACTAGCACTCGAGAGGATTTCAAGTGTGATGAAGAAAAATATTAACCATATAACATTCCCAAGAAGAATTGTGAGATGACTATTCTAAAATGCATTTGATAGACATGATTCATTCAGCCAAAGATAAATTTTGAAATGATCAAATTCACATATCCATGCTTTTATGAGAGATACACACTCCAAACCTCAGTTAAGTACAAGAGCCTTGCATGGAGATGAATCAACTAACATAGAATATCAAATCTGATCATAACTCAAACATTGAAAGTTTGAAAGACTATATCTGAAATACCACACATATTTCAAGAATAAATTTACATCCAGTGAAATTATGCGAAGAAAAGAGTTTTGTGAGAAAAAATATATCTGACTTAATTCGAATATGTCACTAGAGTCATGAGATCCTGACATAACCATCAATGGAAGTTGAAGTGCCTCAACTTCCTGACAAGTCATAAAACTTTCAAGGATTGTAAAATCACATTCTAAAGATTGAATTAGATCATGCATGGTTTGAGGATAGCTACTACCACTAATTTCAATGAGACCACTACAAACTAGATGGCGGCCATCTTTGTCACTGATTTGGTCAAATTTTATAATTTCAACAACCATATTACTCAAGTCAAAAGATTTTTCTGACGGAAAATCTAAAGATGTATGGATCAAAATTTTTTCATAAGCAAGCTGATTTGAAGAGTTGTCTTCATGAAAAACTAGACATGATGAGGGATGGAAAGAATACTCAATTATTCCTTTTTCATCATAGATAGCCCCACTACCTTGTGTCAATTGAGAAGTTAAGTTATCAAATGAATAACTTGAAGAGCATGGAGTATCGTCATCACAAGTAGATGCATCGCAAATAGTAGAATGATATGAAGAAGAAGTTTTGATAAGAACATATTCTTTGATCGAATCAGATTCTAAATCTAAATATTTCAAATTAAAATATATATGAGAAACTGAAAGATCCGCTGATGCACCTTGGAATTCATCATCGCATACATTGACGAAGTCATCATCATCATAATGATTGTTGCCTAAGACTATAGATCTAAAAAAATGAATTTTAATTTGAATCACTACCAAGATTAACAAATTAAAAATCATCCAAGAATGGATGAGAATCATCTTGACATGGGGGAATTTGGAAAAGAGAAGAAATATCAAAGGTCTCTTCATTTTCCTTCTCCTCTACCTATGTAATGAGACTTCCTTGTAACTGATCACAATTTGAACCAACAACTTGAAAACTAGGAGAGTGTGAAGAACTAGTTGGTGGAGTAGATTGATCAAGTGTATCATGATATAGAGAGTCATGGAATGTAGATGATATAGGATGACATTTGTCCCTTAAATAGGTAATACTTTTAGTGGAACCATATTCAAGATTGTGGTTAAGGATACTAATGTCAACTTGAGGAGTGGAAGAATTAGCCTTCACCCTAGGCTCCATGAACCATTCCAAGGTGTCCTCCATCAAATTTGGATCATAAGAAGTGGATACAGGTTGAAGAGATGGATTGGTAATCTAATTTTCATATTTTCCAACTTCAGTATCATTGCAAGGAGGCACCCACATCAGAAATGAAAAGGGAGGAGGACAAAGAAAAAACAGAATAGTAAGTTCCTAATATGAAGTTAGAGATGTCTCATGATTTACAATAGTTGGGGAAGTAGAAACATTAGGAGGTTTAGATTCACCGTGCAAAGATATATGATCCAAATTCTCAAACTTTCGCTTCAAGAAATTCTAATATGTACCTTCTTTAGGCAATTCATAACAAAGGTGAAGGAATTAATTAGATAAATCCTCAGCTGATTCATTAGGCTAAATTCTTAGTTTATTAATTATTTTAAGAACATCTCGGTAATCATACCTATCAGAATATAAATGAATCTCCTTGATGAGGATTTCAAAAGAATGAGTGGAAGTGGGTGGTATAGTATGACACCATCAGTTAACTGAACCCTAAAGTGTAAGGAAGAAAAGAATACAAGTCACATCTTCATAGTCAATTTCATAGTGTTAATAGAACTCAAGAAAAACATATGCATGCTTAGTAATGGATGTATCACCCTCAGTATCAAACTTAAATTGTGACAAGTCACCAAGTTGTTCCATGGAGATGAAAAGTTTAGCAGGGGATAATTTAGAGAAATGTTATGGGATTATTATTTGAGGATGAGCCATTTAGGATAAGAGATTAAAAATAGACTCAACACACACATATTGTCTTCTAACCCTCCTTCTAGCACCATTTGTTTATGACACTAGAAATTTGTCAACCAAAGGGGTCTCCCCAATGAAAAGTCTCAATTAGACTTCACATCATTTGGTGTTGGAGTGCTTCCAGAACTAAGACCCAGCTACCATATATTCTTATAGATATTCATTGTCTTCAATGTTCAACATGAGAAAGTCATACACAAGTAATTTTGCATTAGCGAGTATGCCTTGTGGTTGTTCAGCTGCGGAATGTAGTGAGTAATAATACTAATATAGTAAAGACACATGAGCATGTACATATGAATGAATCGTTGGAAAAATAGCAAAATGGTTCACATAAAAACAACGATTGTTAAAACACATACAATACACCTTCAACAAGATAAGTACCAAAGCCACCAAAATAGTTAAATTTCCTTAGTAAATATGAAACAACATGCATATCAAACATTCAAAGAATAGACTTATAATATTTATGACACGCATGAAAGTGTATTGGCTCAATGAGCCATTGAATTGAGAAAAAGTTCCAATATTCATCAAGACAGTGAACGCCACTAGCCCCAACAATGGAGCATTAGAGCAACCACTTGTTCCTCCAAAAGAATTATTTTCCTCTCTAATGCTTGGTAGGAGGAGCCAAGGTGAAAATTCATTTTCATTATATATGAGTGTGTATATATAAAAAATGTGGTGAACATCCACCTCCCTTATGACTCTTGGACTACCCTCATGATTGTTTGACTTCTCTATGAACTTTCAAATCCCTCATGAATTTTCACATTCCCTAAATGGATCTTGGAATTCCACTTTACATTACATTTCACAAAAAATGAAATAAATAATCCACAAATGATGTGGCCAATGATGACATGAAACTTATACAAGACATGACACTAATGAGATGTACGACATGATGATGTGGTAGTGTCAAGCCATTCTTTGTTGTTTCTTTCTTTGTGTCTTCATGAGAGGTGGTGCATGTTCTTCCTCTTCCTCCATTTAGTTTGAAAGTAAGGAGTATTCAATGTGGGCTTGATTTTTGATCTTCCATTGTACTCTTGTGTTCCTTCATCTTCTCCCCTAATGATCATCTTATCTCTTAAACTCAATAAGTGTCTTCTAGCATTGTCTCCTTCTCCTTTTCCTCCATCATCATCCTTTCATGATAGGATAGGGTATCTACAAGTGAAAACCACTTATGACAAGTTGACATCAGTCTGAAAACTCCTAATCTAACATGTTTCATGAAATCATTTGTTAGGGTTGGAACTGAGTGACTGATTTAGTGATTCACTCATGGATTGTGTAGTTTCAGAGGCCAAGTTCCGAGACTAAGGCTTCAGACTGAACAATTCACACTTCAAGATTTCCAGGGTTAAAGGATTGTGTAATTGAGGGTTTCAAGAGCTCAAGGTTGGTTCTTGAGGCTTTAGGTTTCCCAATGCACATTTCTAGAAGGACGGACTTAAGGAATTACATAATTGAGGGAATTAGGAGGTCAAGCTTAAGGCTTCAGCCTTGAAGTTTCCCAATGCATAGTTCTGAGAGGCAAGCAAATGTGACTACATAGTTGAGGGGCTCAAGAGCTCAAGGTTGAGGCTTGAGGCAAGCAAAGGTGACTACATAGTTGAGGGGCTCAAGAGCTCAAGGTTGAGGCTTGATGCTTGGACATTCCCAATGTGTAGTTTAGAGAGGCTAGGCTAGGTGACTTTGCAGTTGAGGGGCTCAAGAGATCAAGGTTGAGACTTGAGGCTTAGAGTTCCCTAATGTGAGATATTGGTAGGAGAACAAGCTAGGATATATACACATTTGATGGGTTCAAGGGCTCAATATTAGGGCTTCATGTATGAATTTTTCCAACGAATAGTTCTGGAGGGAGAACAGTCTCATGGATTGCATAGTTCCACAACTCAAGATGTCAGGCTAGAAGCTTGAGGCTTGAGGCTTGACATTGCACAGTGTGTAGTTGTGGCTGACTGGAGGGTAAAAATTGTTCAGTTATGTAGCTCAAGGGTAAAGGTTTGGCATTGTGGTTATGTAGTACATAGTTCCAAGAGTCAATTTTAGGGATTGAGGGTTGAGACTACAGAATGTGCAATTTTGGAAGGCTGAGTGAAGTCAAGTTGTTTGGGAGTGAAATTTTCTGAATAAGGCTAAGTGTGGGATCAATGAAGCTTAGGTGAACAAAGACAAAAAAAATCATTATCAAACACTAAAAAAAGTTGATGATGCAACATTGATCAATCAAAAAACAAGAACAACATGATGTCCTCAATGCAACAATGATACAACATACCTCTCCAAATGTGACACAAAAGGTACACTTCACGCTGAAAGTAATGACACTTGTGTGACAATGCATAAATCTTTTTGAATGAGTGTAAAACATGTCTACATGACTGGAAGGATTCATCAACACCAAATTTACCCTTTGAAACAAGAAAAAAATTCACTTTATGCGATAAGTGACACTTCCTATGCCAAAAGATGGCATTTACTATATATAGAGAAAAGTGTGAGCGACACTTGTGATATGTGAATGAAGGTGAAAGAAACACATGCCAAAGAAAATATAACATGAAAAAAACATTATTTAAGGTGAAATCAAGTGAAAGTGATAGTCAAAACATGAAAGCAATACTCGTGAAAGTGAAGGCATGCAAAAGCAATAGTTTGAAAAACTCACCGAAATAGAGAGGCATTCGCAACAAGAAGTGAGATATTGTCAATAAAAGTGTGCATTAGCTTTCAACACAGGTTGAACATCACATAGACACTGTCTTGATGGAGTTTTGGTATGCCTAGTCAAGCTTTCATAAAATAGCATTCTCATGAACTTGTTGTGGTTTGAGCATGTTCCTTTGACACTTATCGATAAATAATAAAGTGAATATGGAAAGAACAATTCCAAGATCCAAAATAGCCTACAAAATTGAAGTGTAAATCAAATTTTGGAGGGTGTTTGTTGCAACAACAATAGGTTGATAAACCACTTAGATGCTAACTTGGGCTGATAAACCACTCAAAAGATGAAGACACCTAGATACTTGTTGAAAGGACTAATAAATGACTAAGTCTTAACCTTAATGTTTCTAATCGACTTATGTACCTTCTTAATAAGATGATAAACCACTTAGATAAAGGGCTCTTGACTCCGTAGTACTAGTTGGTAAGCCTCTTAGATAGTGTATTCATTCTCTTATAGCTAAGTCATAGCTCGTTAAACCTTGGATGAATTCCTATGGTTGATTTCTATTGGGATAGAGAGTCATTGTGGTGTTACTATTGGAGGCAATTGATAAACCTCCTAGAAAGTGGATTCTTTGTCTTACCATTTGTTGAAGGGTTATTGGTAAGAATACTCCTAAGTAACTAACTCCTCATACTTTGAATGTGGCCCAGTGGTGGTCAATTGTGAGAGAGATTGTAGTCTATATATCCTATAGTTGGGTGGAAAGTTGAAGCCCCTCTCTTAGTTTCCCGTCAATCAAGCTAAAAAGATAAGCATATTTACTTGTACACATGTGTCACAATGAATGATACATTATGAAATGTCACAATGAATTTATCAGCTTGTGAATAGAGGAATATGATATTCTTGGTTGTTTATAATGAATCTTGATATGAATGTTCTCATGGTTGAAGGCTTGTAGAGCCTACATTTGTTGATATATTCATATGTTGCAGATTCATTTATACATTTATGACTGATTGTTTGACATGATCATCTTATTTTCACTATGTGATACTTCTCATGGTTTGTTATGCTATGCGTGTGATGGATTTTTGTGCTTATAAATTGTTGAAAGTTTGTAATTAATGGTGCAAATAATATATGGTATAGTATATCAGTGGATCAAGTAGTTCTTCTTAGGACCCATTCGATGATTTAATATGATGTTGTTGTGCTTGGAATGAGATAACAATGTTATCTATGGTTTAAATGGTTTCGAAGCCCGATAACTGACATGTCTATAGCTCCTTTGATTACATTACAGTCGCATATAATTTCTGGAATGATCATGTTTGAGTGAAGGTCTCCAATAATGTATCATTACTTGTTCAATACTAGGAAGGGATGTAAAAATCCATCAAAGTCATTAAGACTTCGAAGCCTTGTTATCATGGAGAGCCAGACTTGAAATCATTCTGAATAAGTCTCACTAAAATTTGTAAAGAAGTTTGCAAATTTAAGCGCGCTTGAGCCAGAGGAGTTCTAGGATGGGTGACCTCCTGGGAAGTCCTGGTTATCGGGTGCAAGCCTCGGAAGTGATGATTGATGCTATGTGATTCGTTCTCCACATTTCACTAGTTTCAATCCCACTTCTTCACCCCTGTGAGCATCACCCGATGCAATGAGTGCTAAGTGAACTATTTCAAAAATCATGAGAAATTAGTCAGTTACGACTACCTCTCATGGAAATGGTCATACGTTTGAATGACTTACCTAACGCAGTTGAATCCCAAAAATGATATCTAATATAATGCACTGCGTAATCCCCCATACTTAAAAAAAACTATACTGATGTGATTCAAATTAAAAAAAAAAAACGTTAAAGCTTATTCCCTAACCTACCGAAGCGTCATTCCTCTGCGTAACCTATCAAAGTGTTATTCCTCTCTATGCAAGTGCAACTCCATTGATGGTTTCTTAGCATATATTATATGTAAAATCGTTGGCTCTTGGACGCATGATGGCCCTCATATAGCATACGGTTATCTTTGTGCACATTTTCATCGTGATGGTAAAATTTGAATATAAATTACCTTATGGAATGTCACAAAAACCATTGTCTGTGCGCTTAATGACCCTAACAAAGTTACCCTTCATCTACATGCTTGACGACTCAAATCGAGTTAGTGGGGCAACTTGAATATAAATAATCGATAGGAACTTCAAAATTAAAATATGGCAGACGACAAACCCAGTACCGTAAAATAACGCAAACAAAAAAGCGAACTTGAACCAAACATGATCGAACCTCATGCGAATTTGAAAATATTTTTGAGGTTCGCCGAATTTCGAACCTAAAGGTTCAAGTTCGGCGAACCCTGTGACATAGGGTATATGTATTCTTCTTCCCATCATGCATTGTGCATCTATCGTACTTCCATGATCTTCCCAACAACATGTGGAAAGCATCTATGGGAGTGGTATCACACAAAGTTTCATCCTTACACTCACCAATTTTAAAAAACACCCAACATAAGTCAATGACCGTCACCTATTTGCATTGAAACCATAGTAGTATATATGGATGTAAGTGCTTCTGTCTCACTAACTCTAATTTTTCTACCATCTATATTGTGACAATATTTTATTTTCTACTTGAATTAATGATAACCTTGCAACGCTTCCCCTAAAAATTTCATTTCATTTTGAAGATGTTATTTCTCAACCATCTATCCTTTTCTAGCACTTGTTATTGCTTCTTTGACATAGTCATTTCTCTATTCTCTTTTGCTACCACAATCGTTTGTTAGTCCTTTGATGCTTCTCCTTGCACTAATTGAGTTCTTGGTTCACCTTTGTGCATGTTCTCTCTTTGTGGATAGTCAAACAAATTGTGACCTTCATCTCCACAGGTATAGTAGTATATCATGCACTAATAACCACCAAAGACTCTTCCCCATCCTCTAAAACTTCTTGAACGTCTACCTCGACCTATACATGGTGTGTTGTTCTTATTTATCTTCTCAAATTTGTTGGTGCACGCATCTTCCACCTTCTATGTGGACTTCATCCTCTATCACAGTGACCACCTTTTCTTTTGGCAAAGTTCTTTCTATTGTCTATGCATGTTGGTTTCTCCCTACCATCAATGCTAGCTATTATGCTTCTTCAATTGAAGGCATCTTACGTAAACTTATTTGATATTGAATAACGAACCTTAATATCACTTCTTTCGAACTTATTGGTTGTCGTCCTCTTCATGCCCTATGCGTATTGAAATTTTGTAGATTTCTTCTATGTAATCTTGTACACTTTGCTTTTTTTGTCTTAGACTATGTGATTGATTAAATAATATATGTTTCTAGTCTATAGGTATGAATTTCCCCTAAGTTCCATGTCCATTTCACTGTAGCTTGGAATCTTCTCATTACCCTTTCAAATTCGCATTCAACAAAAAAATTCCTACCATATTCCAATGCATCCCTTGAACTTCATGTTGGCAAACTTTGTCCTTTTTTGGTCTTCCATTCTCCTGAAGTCAAAATAGCACCTCATCTCGTTTAGTCAATATTGATGTTTTTACCTTCAAGCTTTCATAACAAGAAATATCTACCTTCACTCCCTTTTTTTCTTGAGAAATATCGTCAACTTTGTTGTAACCTTTCCTTGTTCAATTTTATTTTCTTCTTCTAGTTCTAAGCCACTTGTCTCAACTTCTCTATCAATTCTTCTCCTCAATGCAAGAAATTACCTGCTCATGGCTATCCTTTCGTCTTTCCTTGCCATTTTTGCTCATTCTTCTCTCACAGCCTTTCTAACTTCTTCTTTGAGCCTTCCTACTGCTTAGTTCTCTCCTAGGGCTTCTTAACTAGCTTTGATACCAAATTGTGTAGTAAGGGTTGCAATGGGCCCAATTCTCCAAAATCTCAACTTCACAACCTAAGCGTAGTGTTCTATGGCACACAGGTTAAAACAAATTTACAATTTCCAATCCAAATGCTCTGTAACTCATGAGCAAATTGCAGGACCAAATTTAGTCATAGAGTAATAGGTTTACTCATTCTCATTAGCAGATATCGAGATAAATGTATAGATTTACAATCCATGCCTTAGTAATCCAGGTGGATATCGATGGCCACCCACCTCTTCGACTTACTCAACAATTCTCTATCTTCTTGGTAGTTTTTGTATAGTTTTTTGGGTCCCAAACTTCTGGAAATCTTTTGAGACCCTAAATGATGTTTCTTGGCAATTCAGGGGGTAGGGTTGTGATGGCATGCTTTGGCCCCAATTGAAAGTTGTATTCCTTGGATAGTTCTTTCCTTGGAGAATGTATGCAAAGGTTACACCCCTGTAAATTGATGTGCCAACCACTCAGGGCCCACAAGCCTTTTGGTGCTTCATCTTCTAGGAGGCCAACATACAACTGCCATCTACAGGTGGGGTGGCTTGGGGTGGGACTACGGACGGATCAATACAGAAGACCCAGTGTGTGAGTCAGGTGCACAGATACCAATTGGAGTCTTACACAGATTATGATTAAGAAGATTGGCTAGAAGGGGAGGGGACGGAAGTTAAGGTCACGGAGGGGCTTGCGCTTCCTATGGATAGGGTTTGTTAGTTTTTGTAGCATCAGATAGGTGTTCTAGTCTCGACTTTGGCCAGAGAGGCTAAGAAACACTAGATCTCCAGAGTCGAGAAAAAGTTTTGGGAGAAAACACCCAGAAACAACTCAATTAAATTAATTGATCAATAATTAAAAAATGCCTAAGTCTAACTTAGGGATATCGATTATTAAAGGGAATTAATTGAGAAAAGTGAGAATGCTGTAGAAACTCACACGAAATGAGTTTGAGATGATTTTAGCCATTGATGGGGATTTAATCATGGTCGTTGGTTCACCAATGAGAGATTATAAGAGCAACTCGATGGGGACCAATGAGAGATTGTAAGAGCAACTCGATGGGGATGGAGAAGATACACTTGTGAGGTCGAGTTCCTTCGATCCAGAAGGGACTCAGAGACAAAGAGGGAGCAATGAAAGTGAATTCCAGAGGAGTTTCCAGTGCCAAAGAGGCAGCACCAAGATGCCAAGTTATTCCACTGGAGGTTGCGCAGGCAACTTCAGAAGGTAGTTCAATTTGGTTGAGGAGGTTGATTCAGGTGTTGAATGTCAAGATAATTTTCTAGAGGGCAGAAGAATCACTTCCAACAACAACAACATGCAAGACGTATTGATCAGAGGTAGATTTAGGTAGTGCGAGTTACAGGTTGTGCAACATCTGCACAAGGGTCTGCGCAGGTTTCTTAGATAGCAAAGTTCGAGTGGTTGGTTTGTCGTGGGATTGCTTGTGGAGGAGGGAAAATTTCCTTTAATAATTTTGTCCAGATTATTTGCTAAGGATTGTGAGGTTGGCATCCAAATTTGTAATCAAAATTTTTACTGTTGCATAATAATAATAAAACTCTCATCTGTTGCACTGATTTTCCCACATTGGGTTTTTCTAGGGACATTTGTCCAAAAATAACGGTGTCAATTTTATTGTGTGTGCTCTATTTTCTTAGTTCCTGTTGTATTGTCCGCAATATTTTTATGGTGAAGAAATTGTAGTGTGATTTATTCGTTATTTTGCTGTAACAAAATAAATTGCATAATTAATTAGTTAGAAGAATAAATTCTAGTTGCTTCATTTCAAGGAATTTTCACATGGTACCAGAGCAGTGTTGAAGATAGATCAGGAGCTTAGAAGCGAGAAGAGAAAATTTCGCAGTTCATAGGGAGATCTTAGCGATTTTTTTCCAGGTCTGCGCAGAGGTCCAGTCAAGGAGTTTGAATTATTAAGCAAAAGGGTTTGATTTCCAGTTGTAGCTGCAGGAAAAGTTCAAATAGCCTAGTAGCAGATCCAACAGGGAGTGGTGCTGCCGAGAAGTAGTTTCAGAGAGCAGATCAGAGAATTTGTTGAGTAGGTTTGGGTGTAGTAATTTTGCAGTATCAGAATCAACGTTGGGCAAGGAAGAGAAAAGCACATAGGAGGAAGGAATTTCCAGATCTTCCTTGAGAATTTCTTGATTCAGGATTTTGGAGGAAATTCATGATTTCCAATCGCAGTTGGTAGTAGTAACATGTAGAACTGCGCATTCTAGGAGGGAGTGCGAGTAGCAGAGCATGTAATCAAGCAGGAAAAGGAGGAGATTTGTGTTTTTTTCCTAGGTTTAAGTTTTGCAGGAATGGCCTCAACAGGACTTCGAGATTAGGATAGGCTAGAGGGAGCCTCGAATTATTGTATTTGGAAAGCTAGAATGTCTTTCCTGCTAGATGAGCATGGTCTGAAGACGTATGTGGAGAGAGTTGTAGCCATACTTACAAACCTGCAATAGCTAGAGAATTACAATAAGGAGATGGCCAAGGAAAAGCAGTTGATCCCCAATTGAGTTTGAGATCATAGAGTCTCACACTTAGCAGCCAAGAATACAACGAAAGAAATGTAGGATGCAGTTGCTACGCTTTTCCAGAATCCTTTAGAGAACCGAAAGATTTCTTGAAGGAAAAGTTGAGGAACACTAGGATGCATAAGGGTGAAGGAGTCACTCCTTATCTCACTAGAATTCAGAATGTCTGAGATGAGCTTGCAATAGTTGGAGAAGCATCTGAAGAGAGTGAGCTAGTGTGTACAACTCTCAATGGTTTCACCCTGGAGTGGACTACCTTCATCCAAGGTAATGATTGGACAAGATAATCTACTTGGTTGGGATCGATTGTGGGTTGATTTCACACAGGAAGAGATGAGGCTTGCTTTGGTTGAGAGCAATATTAGCGGCAATAGTAGCTGAGGACCAAAGAGCATGAAAGATGAGAAGAATGTTGCCCTTGCATCGAAGGGAAAGGCAAAGAAAGGTACTAGTTAGGACCAAAGAGCGTGAAGGATGAGGAGAATGTTGCCCTTGCATCGAAGGGAAAGGCAAAGAAAGGTACTAGTTAGGGACAAGGCTCACAGGGAGTAGAAAAGGAAAAGAAGGATATGTCCAAGATCAAGTGCTTTAGATGTGGTGAATTTGGTCACTATAGTACCCAATGTCCAAAGAGGAAGAAGGACAAGAAGAAGAAGTAAGAGCAGGAAACAACTTCGACGAAGATTGATAATTTGTCTTCCAGGCTGGAGGACAAATTCGTTTTGTATGCAGTTATACCTCTAAGCGAGAGGTGGGGAGACGTTGAGTTCTAGACTCCAGAGTTGTAGAGATTTGGGTAGGGTCCATAGAAGAGCAACAATAGTTGCTGATTACTCTTCAAATGGATCATTACCCTTGGTACAGGGGCCCACAGTATTTAGTAGTAGATGGATCAATGTCTAGGATGACGCAGTCAGATCTTGAGGGACAGTTGCAGAGCTAGTTGCAGTCAGATGTTGAGAGGCACAAAACAGTTGTAACACAGACAATTTGTCAGTGGACAGTTTAAGGGCTAGTTGTAGTCAGAGACTCAAGAAACAATTGCAAAACCAATCCAGTGATAGTTGATTCAAAGTTTAGTTCTCAATTGTAGTAGTTGCAACGACAACAACAACATGAGATCAATGGCAGTGCAGAGCAGAGTTGGCAACAATATAGGTGGTACAGTGCAGTGTCAGCAACATTGCAAATGCAGGATGGTTCAACTACATAGTGGCAGAGGAATCAGAGTATGCGCAGTAGTTGGTGGGTAGTTGCAATTTGTCATAAATGTTAGACACCAACAACGTGAGGGAAGATGTTATGGGAGAGAGCACCTTTCTTGCTAAGAGGGAGTGTTAGTTTTTGTAGCATCAGATAGGTGTTTTGGTCTCGACTTTGGTCATAGAGGCTAAGAAACACTAGATCTCTAGAAGCTAGAAAAAGTTTCAAGAGAAAACATCCAGAAAAAATTTCAGGAGAAAATTCCCAGAAACAACTTATTTAAATTAATTGATCGATAATTAAAAAACGCCTAAGTCTAACTTAGGGAAATTGATTAATTAAAGGGAATTACTTGAGAAAAGTGAGAATGCTTTAGAAACTCACAGGGATTGAGTTTGAAATGATCTTATCTGTTGATGGAGATCTAATCATGGCTGTTGGTTCACCAACGAGATATTATAAAAGAAGTTTGATGGGGATGGAGAAGATATACTTGTGATGTCAATTTCCTTCGAGCAAGAAGGGACGCAGAGACAGAAAGGGAGGAGCAA
>APFE030757589.1:17072-60035 GCA_000404065.3 Pinus taeda | reverse complement strand
TAATGTAAAGGAGGTTGCCCCCTCGAAGAGGCTGAATTCTAAGGTGTTGATCTATCTTTTCTATATTTTCTTGAGCTGGTTCATGACATCATTCATAAAAAGGCTTCTAAGGATCAGTAAACATACTTTTGTCGATTCAGTTTTGGAGCTCTCTCATTATTCTCACTCTATCATACTCTTGGATACTTAGAGTTTTCTTGGAGCACTCTTGGAGAGTGTGGCATACTTGGAGTTTTGGAGCAAGAAGGAAAAGGAAGAGAAGGAAACCGCAAGAGGACATCAGGATCAACAACTACAACGGATTTGGATTGCAGGTACTGAGTTACATGTATGTTTTACTCATTATTTTTTGCATGCATGGCATATGCATGTGGATTATTGGTCATGATCTATCACGGGCATGGAGGATTTCCTAGATGAACAGTGGATTGCCTAGCCTTTCAATTTTCTATATAGCCATGGAGATTGTGGGTTTATTACCTTGTTTTGTTTTGCTTCGTTCTCATGTTTCCTTTAGCTTGGGTTGAGTTATTAGTTCATGGTGGCCCTAGTTGGACAAACACTCTAGAATCCCTGTAACAAATTGGTTTGAGTTACTAGTCCTGAAAGCCTTGGTTGGAAAAACGCTATGGAATCCCTTGGTGGGTTGAGTTACTAGTCCTGGAAGCCCTAGTTGGACAAATGCTCTGGAAGTATGGTGACAACGATGGTTTGAGTTACTAGTCCTGGAAACCTTGGCTGGAACAAACACTAAGGATCCCTTAAAGGCTTGGGTAGAGACCAATCTGATGATGGTTTTGTGATGTCCGACTGTGAGATGGAATTACTGTTTGATGGGTTGAGGTGGTTGGCCTTTGGAAGCCCTGGATGGTTTTGGATTGATGTGTTTTATGAGATCGCACATTCATGCTTAGAATATGGCACAAGAGTGAATGACTAAAGAGAGATTTGGCTTAGCCATTCTATGGTCAGGTGGAACGTGGATGTCCCATCCTGGGTTTGGATTTTCATCATCAATATGAGGTTATTTCTCCTTGTATTTCTATTAGTATTATATTGGTTTATATGTGGATTATATGGCTCTGATTTCTGTGGTATTTTTGTTTTTATTATGTTAGTTACATATATGTTTTATGATAGTAGCTATGTATGGCTCTCATCATGTTTTTACTTGTAAATGGATGAACAATGTATCTATGCCCTAATGGATGAAATGGCAACTAATGTGTTGAGGCATCAATGTTTCGTAGCGATTCTCAGCTAAGTATGAGACTCCTATGCTTAGATATGTTATTTACACCTGTAGATTTCATATAAGTGATATGTTTGATGAAATGCCTGTCATGGCTAGCAGGCGTCCAGTCAAGGGCTTGTTCAAGGAATTGTATTTACCTCATTGTTTCCTTGTTGTCTTTTTGTTCTGAATGTGTCATTCAATTATGGGCAGTGACCTGGGCTCTGGGCTTGAAAAAGTGGTTCAAATCTCGGGGATGTTGGCACAATACTAAGAAAAATAGTTTCTGGACACTAGCATGACTTGTCATGAGAACGTGAAAAGCCTCCTAGATTTTGTCAGGTGCATAGCATGGGAGCATTCGAGGGTCAAGTGGTCTAAAACTTTAATGGGACCTAGGGATTGGTTACCATAAATGTTGGGTTGGTTCTTAGGAGTCTTGTCGCTGATGTTGAAGGTCTGTATGGTGTGTTTCCATCAGTCCAATTCCTTAACATGACTAGGAGGTCGATTCATATCATAGTAACTACTCGTCACATGTTTACCTCGGTTGGCTAGTTACTTGGGTAGATGTGGGAGGAGGGTGTTAAAAAGTGATATTAGAGCGGGTTACACTCTCTTTGGTTCGTATATGACACCACAAAGTGGTATTAAAGCATGGTTCACCCATCAGACTAGATGGGTTGTGTGTTGGTCATGCATTATGTCAGTTGCATATGTGTTTCTTGTGTTGTGAGACCATGTGCTTATTGCATTTGCATGGTGTTAATCATGGCTGTAGTGATGTTTCCATGTGGAAGTTGATGGTGTTGTTGTGGAGATAATCGTCATGAGTGTATGAGTTGTTACATGTTGTTATATGTTGCTTACCTGTATAATTCTTGTATGCTTGGTTACATGTTTCTACCTATTGTTACAAGTATTTCTCATTTACACTTGATCATATGTGTTTATGCATGCATGTTGTCCATGGTTATGCTTGTGTGTTGTTCGCATATGTGCTGGTGTATCATCTACGTTTATGGTTGTGCATTTTCTACATACATTGATATGGTAGATGTCATCATGGATGAGGTCATGGTATGTGTGGTTGACATGGTCATGCATCAGTGACTAGACTCTAACTAGAATGATGGTGATAAGGTTATATGCTTATGAATTATATTTATATATGATGTTGTGACTATGTTATACGTGCATTACATTGATTTGTTGATATTGTAGATGAGATATCCTCCCCAAACTATGCTAAGGTATGTTGGTTTATTGCGATTTGGTTTAATTGACATGATAAAGCTTACAGGAAGAAATATCAAAAGATGACTAGGAAGATGGTAGAGTACAGTTCCTGAGACTCTCCCTATGGATCAGATGAGCAGTGTGGTGTTGGGAACTCTTCTGATCTAGAAGACACATTGAGAAGCTTAAAGGTAGAAATAAGGAGTTGTAAGGCAAACAATGACAAAATCATATGGGCACACGAGAAACAAGTAGAGGTAAATGTTGTGATACTTCAGAGTTTGTTAGATTTGCAACGACAAGGACCACATTGAATCAACCATGAGCAAGAGGACAAAACTAATGGGGCATATGGTAGTAGGTCTCGTGGTGGTCACATGTTAGATAGAGATGACACAGTGAGAGATGGTAGATTTTTGGACACTCCGGATAGGAGAGGTGATGGACACAGGTACTATTCTAGTTCTAGTTCAGATAGGCACTATGATCACCATCATTATCATCTTGACAGGAGGAGTGATATGGGATACTTTCTAGATGACTTTATGAAAGCAAAGCCACCTACCTTTGATGGAGAGATGAAGAAATCACAGGATGCAAAGGCATGGTTACTTGGCATGAGAAAGTTCTTCAAGTTACATGATTAGTCAAAGAACATGAAAGCCAGAGTAGATACATTCAGTCTAAAAGGTAAAGCAAACATTTGTTGGGAAGATGTGAAGAATTTCATATGTATTAATGAGGAGGAATTGAATTGGAGTGAGTTCAAGAGGCTATTCAAGAAGAAATACATATCAGATAGATACTTTGATGATAGGGTAAAATAATTCTATGAGCTAAAGATGGGATCGATGATAGATAAGGAGTACACTAATAGGTTCTTGGATCTACTCAAGTATGTGCCTTACCTCACGGAGGAGAAGGTCAAGATTCAAAGTTTCATTAGCGAAGTACTGGTTGCATTCAAAGACAAGATTGAGTTCAATGAGCCGAAATCATTGGAAGAGACCATATGAAAGCTAAGGCATTGCTATGAGAAATCAAAGCGCAGGTTTGAGACTAAGCCAAACTAGAAAGGTAATGCAAAGAACAAAGGAAAATGGGATAGAAAGATAGAAATACCTTAGGGTGCAGGTAATGAAAAGAATGTAGTGCCATCTAAGAAGTTCAATGCATCAGAGAGAGGACAAGGATTTCGATCTAAGGAGCAGAATAGGGATGCAGGTTGGAAGCCTATTGATGAGCCCTGGTATTGCAACAAGAATGTTGCAACTCCCAAGGCTAACGACTTTAAATTATCAACCTAGTGTTCGTACAAACTTAAGAGGTATCGACTCTATATGTGCAGCATACAATGTGTCCTTCCTTTATTGTCAAGATGTAATGGAGTGCATACACTGAAATCGAACCCTAAAATAATTGCAGAAAATGAAATGCTCGAATTGGAAACCTTAACCTATTGCAAGAAATAAAGTACAAGGAAAGAAACATATTCTAATTACATAAATATCATGAACTAAATGTAAAATAAACCTATCTTAACCCTATTTATCACATGTGATGATTTAAACTAACTGAGCATGGAGTCTGATCTAGGGAGTATTAACTGCTATGTGCATGTGTGAATATAAAAGAACTCCTTTTTATTTTTCGAACCCATTGACCGCCTCATGGAGGTTTTCAATCAATGAGCCAATCTGAGGTGCCTCCAAGAAGGTTTTCACCTAAGAATTTTATTTTCTTCTCTTATTTTTCAATTTTTTTTCTACCCTATCCTACTCGAAAAACAAAATAACTTTCAAGAATAAGAATACTTCCAATGGAGCCATGTGCACATCAAGATGACAGAGAAAATGATGTGGAGGCTTGAAATGTATGCTTTGACATGTACCTCGATTTGAGTGATCAAATACTTTGGCTTTGATGATGTCAAGTGCAATTGAAGAAGAGAGTGTTGTTACGAATTAGTGACTGTTTGGAACCAAACCTCAATATAACTTTCATGCCCTTGGTTTTCTTGCTTATCTGTATCATTCTTCATGTCTTCCTCTACCATGACCTTCAAATCTTCCTCTTTTTGCTGATTGTTCTCTTGAATACATGGAGGATTTTATGGTAACCACGAGGGAGCTTTCTCGATCTGTGATTTTGATGCCTGCGCTTCATCAAGTGTATCGCATGATTTTGTGGTATTCTCATTTGAATCTTCTTCTTCTAGATGTGGTCCTTCATTGATATCAAGATAATCTATTTTTTGCAATACACTTCCTCAGCTACGGTGAATACCATTGATCTCAAGAGGAGATGTTTGGAAGTGTTGTACCTCAACATTGTAAGTGGGCTGAGCTACTTCAATGTGTGGGTTTGTAAATTGTGGTACAGGTAGTTGAGTGGGAGTGGATATTTGAGATGGATGTGGTTGGGGTTGTGGTTGTGGAGGTGAATGGTAGCGATAACATGGATTTGGGTATGGAGGATATTGAGGAAAATATTGAGGATATTGTCGATGGATCCCATAAATTCCTTGCCAACCTTGTTGCCAAGGCTGATTTTGGGGTTGAGATGGGCAATGTTTCCAAGGAAAGGGTGTGTTCCAATTACTTTGAGATGGATGTGCATAAGATTGAAATTTTAAATTAGGCTCTTGCATTATATTAGGTTGAATAGGTTGCCATGGTCCTCTTGGAGCTACATAACATCGCCGCATTGGAAATTGACTTGCTCCATTGTCCTCTTGGTGAACTTCCTTCAACCTTGGTAATGGGGAGCAACATTTAACATCATGTGATTATGCATGGACAACACAAATATCAACATCTTCTTTTTACTCATTTTGTATTCTTAACATTTCTACTTGTTCGGTTAGATTGCTAAGAATTTATGTTTTAAAGTCATCAATTTTTTTTCCAAGTTTAGCTTGACTTACCGATCTTGATGTTGATTTACCTACTATTTCCATTCCTCTTGATATGTGTTTGCATGTTTCACAAATTTCTTCAAAGGATAATTGGTAGACATCACCTCTACTCATGAGATCAAGGAGATCAATCCACTCATCCCTAATTGTTCTAAGCAAGAGGGTTTTTAGTGTGTCAGATCCTAAATGATGTAGTTTTTCCCTCTTAACATTATACATGAACCTCTCTATTATATCTTCTAGACTCTCATCTTCTCTTTGATTCATTCTAAATATTTCTTTAAGATCATGATCTTTATATTTTTCTAGAAATATATTTTGCATATTATTCCATGATCTTATTGAATTAGTCCCTAAACTCATGAACCATTTAAGAGATCTATCCTTCAATGTTGCTGGAAACAATCTCAGGTTTTGAGTTTTTAATAAGTAACCATAAGATCTACAAACAATTTCAAATTCAAAGAGAAAGGTTTTTGGATCCTTTGACCTTAGACCATTAAATTTTGAAAGAAAAGATGGAGGGATGTTCTTCACATGCACATTGATATCAATATCTTGAATGAGGAATCCGTGAGGATCTTGGTAATTGTTATTTTCTCCATCCCTTTATTCTACATTCGTTGCCATCTCTTCTTCTTCTTCTACCTTCAAAAGTGGATGGTGATATGGCTCTTACGACACCATATGATCAAATGGGGGGGTGGGTTGGTGTTGGAGATTTTTTTTGTTTTTATGATTGAATGAAAACACTAATGCAATGCACTTTTCTATCTTTGAAATGAGATATGCCTAATGCAATTATGTTTTTTTTTTGAAAAAATTAAAAATAAATGAATCAACTAGGGAAGAAAAAATGCATACTTTGACACCCCCTCGACAACGACACCAAAATGTGATGAGCCTTGGTATTGCAACAAGAATGCCGCAACTCCCAAGGCTACCGACTTTAATTATCCACCCGGGGTTCGTGCAAACTTAAGAGGTATCGACACTATATGTGAAACATAAAATGTGTCCTTCCTTTGTTGTCATGAGAGAAAAGAAATGCTACCTATTTGTAGGAATGAAAGTCTGAATTAAAAAATGTTGTAAAGTAACATGAAATCCTCTATCTACTTATTAACACACTTTGTTTGCAAAAGAACCCTATTTTAACTCTATTTGTCACATGTGATGTTTTAACTAATCTAAGCATGAAATCTAATCTAGAGATTACTAATTGTTGTGTGCATGTGTAAATATAAAAGAACTCATTTTTTTAAATCTTTTTGCTTTATAAATGCAAATGCTAATCTTTCCTTGATCTTTGGCAGGGGAGACAGGTGTGGAGGAAGGGGGTACAATCATTTTGATGGCTTGGAGCTCAAGTAGGGGCCTAATCCCAACTTCAATGATGTTTTTTTTCAATTCGGGCTCAAAATGGACTGGTACAGGATTTCCTACAGGATGTACTAGTTCTCCTACAGGATCCCCAGTTTTATTACAGGATGTTACAAATTTAATTTACGAAATTATAATTCATCGAATGACCAAGCAAATCAAATCCAAATTGGACGAGACAATTTTTTTTATGGACTAGGATGTCTTAGGTCCCCATTCCAACTGGAATCACTCAAAAAGACCTCTGTTAACCCATGCTAAAAAATCGCAGAAAATTACTATTCCAAAATTTAGAAATTCGAGAACTAGTGAGCTAGTAAATCTATAAAATGCCTAATCTAATAAAGTGCAAATGCAATGAGGTAAAAAAAATTTTATGAACTAGATTTTTTTTTTGATCTAATGCAAGTGGAACCAAATCGATTGAAGCTCGTTAGCATGCTCCAAAAAATAGCATAAATTTACTGTTCTTTGCCAAAAAGGAGTTCCAGAAATCTAGATTTGGGAATAAGAAAGGTAATCCAAGTAGCTCAATGATTACTATGACCTTCCAAAGCTTTTCCCAGGATGAAATGATGCTTGTGATCCTGCAAAAGAACTTACATCAACTATTTAACCCAATCCTACAATAAGAAATCATTAATACTAAATGCAGAAATAGAAAGAAATAAAAACAAGAGATGCATGTGAATAAGAAGTGAAAAGAAGGAAATAAAATGATACAAAAGGGCTCTGAGGCTCCTCGGATGACCAAGACCAAGGAAACTCAGAGGCGTATGGAGGAGAACAAGATTTAGAAGCTTAACATGGCACCAATCTTCATTATTTTCATCAATACAATTATATCCCTACAAGAAAATACAATGGAGCTACAGAAAGGCGAGTTCTCTCCACAAGAACACTAATGGAAATCTCCCGCTAGAGGCAAATTTGACTTGGTACTTATACAAAATGATTAGGAATAATTCCCCATGAAAGGAGGAAGCTTTCCCCACATGTGTACATCCATTCTTCCATGTTTCTTTCTTAAAGAAGTTCATCAATGAAAATATACCAATCTAAACTATTTTACCAAAGATTAATGAAGAAGGAAAAATCATATTGGAATCATATATAACCCTTGAAACAAGGATTATGTGGCCATAAATCAAGCAATTACTAAGTACCTCATAAAATGGAAGAACCTACTAGTGGAGGATGTAACATGGGATGATGAGTTATTCAGGTAAAAACATATGATAATTAGTCAAGTGTAAAGGAAAACACTTGTTTGAAGGGGAGGAGCATGTTAAAAACATAAAACCCTTTACTAAGCCCCGGATATTGAGTTATTACATTTCTATTGTTATGTAGGGTAGAAATTTTTATTATACCTTTTCAATATAGTTGTACCCTTTGTCTCCTATTTATCTATCTATTTATCTCTCTCTCTCTCTCTCACACACACACACGCGCGCCAAGGAGACCTAGTCTTAGGATTATCTTATCTTGTCTTTCATAAAAGGAGGTTTCCCCTCTAAGTGGTATTCATATATATTTTTATAATTTTTAAGGTGCTTAGATCATACATATAGGTTTTATCTTAACAATAGATATAATTATTATTTAAAACATACACTATCAAGGACCATTTTGTTAGCCTTCACATTGAATACACATTTTAACTTTACAATTTGGTTTTCCTACACCAATTCCTTGATCAAATAATAATGAACCTCCATATGTCTGAGGCATGCTCAAAAAGTTCAGTCGTGATCTTGTTTCATTAGTTGAAATGGTAAATTTTATTCCTTCTTTGCTTGAACTTGTAAGTATTCAAGTAGACTCCTCAAAAAAACTACTTATCAAGTTACATGGATAGTGAATTTGTACTTTGTCTCTATGGATGTAAGCATCATTGTGCCTACTTCTTGTTAATTCACAAAGCCCTTTTAGAACCAAAGATTAAAACATTAATTTGAAGAGACTTTTTTTCATCCACACTACCTTCTTAGTCTAAATTTATTAGTCATATAACTACAAAATTTTAGTTTTTAAAAAATCAAGCCCAAAATCTTTGATGCCCTTTTATACAATTGTTAATAATTTTGTTGCATTCCATTAAATTCATTTCAACACATAATTCATAATTTGAACACATAATTCATAAATTGGTATACTTAGTCAGATTACAAAGTTAATATTTAGTATGGTTTGGAAAGATAACCTAAGAACCAACATCTTGTACAATATAATTTCTATATATGGTGAATTAGTATTAGAAAAAATATTCAAATGAACTTCCATAAAGTTATGATATGTACTCAACTACTTTATTTAGCCAACGAGGAACTAGCTCAACAAAAAGTCTATTGAACCTCGTATGCGAAATTCCCAATAATATATTTATTTAGATTGTTATGTTACTAAAATGGATATATAACACTTACCATGGATTGATTTTATACATAATTCATTTAACAATTTATTGTTTATATATAACATACAAAATATAATATATAATTTTCAAATATAAAAATATAATATATAATTTTCAATAAAGTCTATAAATATAAAATTAAAGAATGAAATGAATTTTTCTTATACATTATTCTCTCTTAAAACATGCTCTAGATAGTAGAATATGATATCTACCTAATATTAACTACCATAATTAATCCAAATGCCAAACAAGCATGTATAAAGTTGTGTATCACCCCATATTAACAACCACTCATCATATAAGCATATCCTTGCAATTAATACTCACGCTAGCTTGACCAGCTTGTCATCATGCCTATTACTACACATGGGACACTCTATAGCCAAGCTAAATTCGAGAATGAAGATCCAAATTGGGATACAAATCTATTAAGGTCCATGCTTAGGTAGTTATTTTCATCACGTAATTTCAACTCCAAATATCCGAATGAATATAATTGAGTATTATAACAACTTAAGGTGAAAAAGGCTTGTAAAAGGGTTAACAGTGACAACTTCTCTCCTAGGTTCTCATGATAACAACAACCAACTTCATCTATGTGGAAACGAAACTCCTCAAGATCACAAATGTCATGATAGTTGTAAAATTTCAACAATAGAACATAACCATGACAATGACAAACAAAGAAGAACGTTCAAATAAGAAGCTTCCAAATGATAAAAACATATTATACACACTATTGTACATGAGAAGGTGTGTTTTCAACATATTCCTTAAGGTATATTTTTCCTACCACCTTTAATATTGCGTGGTAGGTTCATATCTTGGAATATGGCAAGATTGTTTTTACTTTATCTCACTTACCTTTCATCACTCCATATCCCCTTTGATTTTATCTCAAGAAACCATTCCAGTGTACAACTTATATTAATTACACTGCAGGTGTTTACTCTGCGGGGTTGGGGTGGCTAAACACTCTTCACCCCAACAAATCCCTACTCTCCAATTTTGTCCTCCTTTGTCCAGTAACAAATTGACAGGTGGAAATAGTTTCGCACAAGATAACAAATATGGAAATTGGTTGTGAGTGGTTTTTGCAATTTGTCATCTCCACCTTTCATTGCGATGACTACCTTCACCACCAGACCTTCCAATGTCGTTGATCGTGGACTAGTGATTATGAAACCCTAACAAAGCATTTGGATGTAATAGAAATCTGATGACACAATGGCCGTTATGTTGACATTAGGAATCAAAGCTACTATAATCACTTTGTGTCATCATTCCATAGTACGTGCAGTACAAAAATGTGAAGAACATGAAGAAGTAAAAATAGAAGAACTTGTTTTCCTACCACTGAAAGTTGATCATCATATCACTCCATACACCATCGATAGAAGAAATACATATGACACTTCAATCAATACCTGCATAATATCATATACACATTAGGGACTGCACAAATTTAGAAGCTTTTAGGCATTAATGGGAGGGATGAAGTGAAATTAGGGGTTTACTTGTGCAAGGGAATAAGACAAACCAAAGTCCATCCTGGCTACCTTTTCTCTGTAGAAAATTGTCCTTTAAACATCCACTATAGGTTGGTCTCATAATTAAAAAATATAATATTGCAGCTTCTAATGTCAACAAGTATAGTGTTTCAGACAATCCTTATCACCAATAGTAGAAGCTCTTGCATCCAGTCTTGATGTTGGCTCCTCCATGAATATTATTGAAGGATTTGCAACCAATTCAATTTCTATTGTCAATGTATTACATTGTTCCACGAACAACGCATTCAATCAATTCTACCAAGTTCTTCATGTCTCACTTGGCAAAACCAATTATGATGATGAACAAGATGAACCCCAAATGCAACATGACGAGCAACATATTAACAATCGAGCTCTCCTTCGTGCTGCCAATGAAATCAACATAAACTCTCACACATCCTTGACCCACAAGAAATCCTAGCATAACAACATTGGAGAGATGAAAGAATAGAACTTATTGAATATTGGAAGTGAGATACATTCACCTCGCCAACAATTTCTATAGTTTTAGGATAAATGTCCTTAACTTGTAGGGACAAATGGACAGGTCATGCTAACATTACCTCTAATGCAACACCTGTAACTACCACATTACTACCAACACAACATCTGTAAAGGATTCTTCAATGTGCTAATGTTAAGACTAAGATTTTTCTATATACTTTAGGGCTTTTAATTATAATATATTCCTCGTAAAGTAGTTATCAAAGAGAAAATTAATGAAGCGGTATTAGTAGGAGGTTCTACTTACACTCCGAAGGTATAAGAGCTCCTCCAAATTTTCTTCCCTTGAAAGAAACTCTGAAACACCATAAATCCTAATGAAGTTGTTGCACACGACACTACATTTTAGAGATTTGTCTTGAATAATGGAGGCATCTACTTAGTCCCTCACAATGTTACACCTTTGAGTCTTGGAATAAGAGTCACAGGGGGTGTCATGTTTGCAGTCATTCCTAGAAATTCTCTCATTCCAACTTGAAGAGAGCATTACTACAGTACAAATTGTGATAATTAGGTAGAAGTGATTTTCATGGCGTATGAAGGTAGAAGTGACTTTCACGGTGTATGAAGGAGAGAGATAAATGGTTGCAGACAACAATTTACTAGGTGAATTTCAGTTGAGTAGAATTCCAATAGTTTGTTGTTGAAGTTTTCTTTGAAGTGCATGCAGATGGAATGACGGTGTCAGCTTGATGCCTTTGATGTGCATACACTGTCAAATTAGATGGACCTGAGATCTGAGCACCATCCAACTCTAATATCACAATAACTGCCCCTATTTTGGGTAGATCATTACCCTCCAGTGGTTGAGCAACAACCACCCTCTTTGAAAAAAGAGGAACAAAAGATCCACCCCCTTCATGGGAAGAACTGGGCGCTTTGGTGGCAAGGCAGCAAAGCCAGTCCCCTAGGAACAATAGAAGAATAGACCTCCCAAATGATGGGGGAGAGCTCAGAAAAACCAAGAAAAAAATGGAGTGAGCATAACAGATTGCAACAAAGCAGAGTCACAAGGTAGCATAAATTCACCATGGTGTCAACTGGGAAGATAGGGCAAATTGCTTTCCAAAGTGATGAACACAAACACAAGCATCTCCAATGTAGTAGTTGTGTATTAATTGTTGGTTACCCAATCATTTCATCTTGCAAATTTTTGACATGTAGAGAATAATTTACAATTTGCAGGGCTTGATGCAAGGAACAAGGCATCAATTTTCCTTTTTTTATTTAAACTTTTGAAGCCACCTATAATAATCATTTTTTTTTAGACTCGAGAGGACAAGTTTGTAACATTTATGTGGTTGATTTCCAACCTATATCATGGGGCCTAATGTTGTACCTGAATTTCACTTTATTTAATCTAAATGAATATTAGAAAAAACAACTCTATAGTTGTTGAGCTTAATTTTATGGACTTCATGGTGATGCAGTGCAATATAATATTCCCTTAAAAGTTGAAATTCCATTTAAGCATTTGAGCAAAAATAGAATTGCCTAAAGACTTAAAATGCCTTTTTATTATACCCATGTGGTAAAGATGTATATATAACGAGGCTACAGACCTTTAAAACTGGAAATGGAGGTATTTGGCTAGAAATATCATATTTCACTAGAATATATTAATTATTTTATTGTTTGCTTGGTTTTATGCTTCCCTGTGATTTACAAGATTCACCTAATTATTTGCTACCATGCAATAGGATATGTATATGGCATGCATAGGGTACAAATAAATTGTTTCTTGTTTCATGCAAAAACCTAGACATTGACACATTAGAGATCTACTCTGCCATATGACTACATTTAAACAAAACATTAAAGGTGGTGGAAAAATAAAAGTAAATACCCCTAAAGACTCTAACTCTAGCTTCCAAGGCTCTGAATCTTCCACATCTTTTCTGTGAGATTCACTACAAGATAAATGGGACATTTCTTTCAAGATTTTCTTTTGCACCCATATGCTTTTGTTTAAAGAATCAACCTTTCTTCCTAGTATTTGAAATTCCATCTCTAGTTTAAGGGCATGGTTCCTTTATTTTTAATTAACTATTCAACCTTTTGAATACTACTCTTCACTGGATTCAGATGTATCAATACTGTAAATATTATTTTTAAAAGGTTCCAATAGCTTGGAAGAAAACAAGATGATTTCATCTAACAGTGAGAGTCGTTGAGTTTGCATTCCATCAAGTCTGTCCCACAGCTCTTGATCAAGCTTGATCAACACAAAGCCACAACCTTTCTCCCTGCTTCATAGTCTCTCCAAAAGGATGGTACTTTCCCTCCTCAGAGCATGAGCTTCCCACCTATAGTTCTCCATATCCTTGACAAAACTTTCTCTACACCAATCAATCACAATTGTTCCCTCCGCAGTTTGTCAATACAATCATCTGTGTCTTGTGGGCTACTATTGGCCTTGTGATTTAGACCTTGCAAGTATGCATCAATTGTCCTTTCTTGGTCTTTGCATATGCTCTTACAAATGATTTGTGTAACTCATGATTTTCTGTTTCCTTTTCCTTGGAGCTTCTCTTAATTGACTCCTGACCATCTTCTATTTGTTTTGTTGTCTTATATGAATCTATCATAGATTCCTTTAACTAAATAATATTGTTTTCAACATTCTCTAATTTTTCTTTATAACCATCAATGTGATGTTCAAAATCCCTCACCTACATTTTCAAATTATTTTCCCTATTATTCAGAGATGAAACTTCTCTTTGAAGTGCCACATTTGTTTCGCTAAGTCTCTAAATCTATCTCTTATCATCCTCTCTTCCAACTTAATTTTCTCTAGAATAATTTCCCATTCACTTGATCTCATCTAACTCTTTTTCTAAACTCAACTGCAAATCATTCTTCTCATTTTCCATTATCCTTCCACATGATTCTATCTCCCCCTTCATCAACTCGAAAGCTTCATTTTTTGCATATCTATATGCTAACAAACTCCAAATTTCCAAAGAAACTTCAAGAACCAACTTCCTTATCTCTTTTTTGAACCTATCGCTCTAGTTGTGGTACAATTATAGCAATTTAGTGACTCTAACTCTTTTGACAACAACATAGCCTGGTTTTTAGCATCGTTTGCTCTCTTTTCTAGCTCTTCATATGTATCATTATTTATTTAACTACCTTGTAACCATATTTGAAACTAGCTTCTATCCACTCCCTTTTGTTCCACTTGAAAAGATGATACTTCCATGCTACCAATTTGATCAGTGGGAAGCTACCTTTCCTCACTTAAAACCCCATGTTTATATCCCTCAATTTGAGAATAAGAACCCTCAAAAACTTTGGACAAGGATGAATGTTCAGTGCCTAAACTGTCACAACTTCCAACTTCATATGCTGATGCATGAAGGGATTTTAAAAATTCCATGTAGATTTGACCATCGCCATGTATAAGAGCTTCTTTATTTAGTATATTCTTGACAGAAAAATTAATTTCTTTGGAATTGGAATTTCTTGGTAGTGACTTGACTAATGACTCAACAACATTTCAATCTGTATGATGCCTCTATGAGAGCCTTTCAGTGACAAAATTCCTTGAGGATGAACATTGTTATTAAGATCCCATGTTGAAGAACTTGTTATTAAGCATGCGTCCTCAGAGGAAAATTGTAAGATCATATTGATCCGTTCAAAATCTTTATATAATGATAACACATGATGAAGTCCTAGTTTTTTCTGAAAAATTATAAACATACATCTTAACAACAAATATATTTTTACAAACAATGACAAAATTCACGTTGCAAAGGTCCTTAACAGATGGGATTTGGAAGATTCCTTTGAAGACATAATATTCTTTGAAATTCTTAATAAGAATATCCAAGCCCAAAACCTAGCTTTAAATTCAGGAACTCAATCCCCTCTTTGAATGGTGAGCCTTTGGGTATAAAAGATTTTATTCCGCAATTTTGAGGCCATGGCATTAAGAGTGTTTGCCATTGTTTTACACAAGGCATCCAAAGGGACCCTAAAACAAGTTTTTCGTATTTTAAATAATTTTGTATTGATGTAATGAAAACTATTTAGAGTTTCGGTTCCTAAGGAGAGCATTAGTTCAACATCTCATTCTAGTTTGAAAGATTTGCATTTTTGTCCCAAATTTCATTATTAACATATTATTTTCTTTTGTATGCAATGATTTATTCATTCGATTACATAAATTATAATTACATTTTCATTTCCTTATGAGATAGTAATTCAACATCGCCTTGTTTGAAATCCAAGTATGATTTATTTAAACTATAGAATATTGAATACATAATAGTAGGACCTCTTCATTGAGACCTTGAGTCTGAATAATATAAATGTATTTCCCGCATTTCAAATTGTGGTAAGGGAGATTTACAATAATGTGAGCAGGAAAATGCTAAATTCAAATTTTTGTAAGTCTAAATTGTTGCTCGAAAGAGTTAAGATTATGGGCGGAGATGATCCAGCTAAGGTAATGTATTCTTATTGCCGAGGATGCAAATAAAATTTCCCTTTGTTTTTGGGTTCGCTTCACATGACCACTTGTTGATTGAGATACTCCATATGACCATTTGTTGATTGAGATCGAGATCCTTAGGTTGATATAATTTTTTCACTTATTAGTCGAGATGCAATTTATTGTATCTTTTTTTTTTTCCCAATTTTACAAAGAAATTAGTAAGGGTATTTAGTTGGACTTCTTAAGTTGGACAACAATCTTGAGACCCAATTCATAATTGTAATCCTTCAACTTTTAAATATCAACTATAAGTTCCTCATTTTCTTTATGAAATGTCATTAATTCCATTGTTTTGTTTTTAGCATTCGAGAGTATCAGTCTTGGCCTAATTTTTTTATTTGATAGCTTCTTTGTTTGTATATTAACACAATATTCACTCTTAAGAGCTACTCCATCTCCATCAATGACCCCTCTTACAAAATGGTACTTAATATCAATATGCTTAGTCTAATTATGATAAGTTGGTTTACTAACCAAACAAATAACATTTTCACCATCACAAAATCTAGTTATGCTATTCTATGTTCTAATTTTACAAGGAAGACTTTTCAACTAAAGAATGAAATAATGAATTTTATTTATTCTATAGTCATTTAGCTATTTACATGCTTAATTTTCCATTAATCTCTTACTCCAGGCATAACCAAATATTGTAACACAAATTTCCATTAGCAAAATCTTTATCTAATATTTATTCTATTAAAATAAGAGTTTATATTTATTGATTTAATTTATCAAAACAATCTTCCCAAATCTTCTCTTCCTTCGATTTATCTTTACACCTTTTAAATTAATATATAACTTTCATGCTGGAGTATTAATCTCAAGCGTAAAAGAGCTCGTTGCCGCACCACCAAAGCTCTAGAGCCCAACGTGTGGCCTCTCTGGTTTTCACTGGAATAAATAAACTACATAAAAAAATTATTTATTTCGATGGATTGAACATGTGTCTCTTAAACATCCGTTAGTTAAAATTATTAGTGAAAGTTGTGGAAAATGAAAAACACAAAAACGCTTTCAAAATCTTAATCATCTCTCCATGAGCGTTCAAAACAAACCGACCTGAAATAATTTACTCTCAGTCCTTAGTTTTAATAGAGTTGCAGGGTCCTAGAGATTTATTTATTATTTATTTTTGTATTTGTATTCAATTTCGACAACATTTATAAAGTTTTCAGTGTGCACATGCAGGTATTAAATATGGAATGAGAAGAGAATCTTTGCATTGGGTATTGTTTTTCTCCACTTTTCAAACCTCTTAGGTGACTTATTTAATCATCCTAGAAGCAAAGGGAAGTAACAAATCTATGTATCCATGTTTCTTCCTTCCACATAATATGTGGGCGGTCATATGATGAAAAATGCAACTATTACTTAATACCTTTGAGGTTGGTCAAAGTATAATTGATAATTTCTATTTAATATAAAAATGTTTAATTTTTTGGGTTGGCTGGCATAGGATGCATAATGCAATTATTACTTAATACTTTTAGGTTGGTTGGCAAAGTATAATTGATAATTTTTATTTAATATAAAAAAAATTTTAATTTTTTGGATAATTATAATATTAGTTTTTATATTATAGGTTGTTTTTATTTTGGAATAAAAAGTCAATCATAGGATATTTAATTTTTAAGTATTATTTAGAATTATTTATAATAGTAATACGCAAATTAAAGGTTGAGATTTATTTTTAATTTTTTAATTAAATTGATTAATTAAAAAAATTCATATAAACAAATGACAAATGAAGTAAATTATGGTTTTCTGAAAATGTAGTATTGATAAATCATAGTATTGATTCATGTTATTGTAATAATTCCATGGTAATTTGATCTCCACTGTGTATGAAGTGTTGAAATTAGAACAACTTGTGACTTGATATTACACTAGAGCTAAAAAAAAATTCTTATTTATTTTTTTAACCATACATATTATTATACTTAAACTTGTCATTATTATCTCTAACATTAAGACGGATTAAAACAATTACTAAAATATAAAAATTTAATGTCAGTGAATTTAAACTATAATGTTTTTGTCGATTATTAATTTTTTAAAAAACATACTGTAAAGGAAATTTACTTTATTTCTACTTATTCCCAACAATAGTCACTCAAAAGTGAAAGGTAAATTAATTATAATTTCAAATTGCATGCCTAGTTATCGTTTTAGTAGCACAACAAAACAGTGAGATAATTAGAATCCCCTTTAACAAGGGAAATGCCATGTTATCAGGCAAGGTTCTACCTGCATCAAGACTTGCTCATGAATATAGTGCCTTGTTTGGTTTGCTCATAAGAAAAACATGAAGATTGAGGCGAATCATAATTGATAGGAAACCATCAATATGATTGATGTAACTTTATTAATCTTGTTATAAGATAATTTTTTTAAAGAAATAATTAATATTTAAAAAATATATATTTTATGTAAAATGTAAATGTGTTATAGAAATGAAATATTTAATTTATTGGGAGTTTATTTAAAATGTTATAAATAAAATATAAGATGAATTTGTTAGAGTTATGAAACATAAAAAATTGAATTAAAACTGGGTAATGGAAAATTTTTGAGTCATTTTATTAAAAAAAAGAATTAGGTTTGTATTTGGAATTATTGATGACAATGATGATGATGATAGTGGTTAACGTCCACTGAGACCAAATTGGTCTATCGGACTTATAATTTTCTTAGTTTTTAATTCTCTGGCTCCTCGTCTTTCTTGGCGAGATTGGTGCTCTAGCTTTCTTTTTTTTCTTTACGGTCTTCCAACTTCCTTTATCTTGCATCTCCTTCATCTCTTCTGGGTCTTAGGATGTTGGTGTCTTAGTTTCACGATCTATTGTGTTCGTCCTTTTGAAGATAGTCGGAGAAGAAGTTTGGTCTAGGAGATCTGCTTTGCTATTAAATGAAGATTTATTTTGTGCAGTGTTTGAATCCTCTTAACTGTTGATGCTTGAGGGGTTGTCAAGTCCACTTTTTTGTTGTTGGGCGGGGCTTTCTCCCTGCTTGTTTTGAGAGTTGTTTCTCTCTTGCCCGATTTCTTGTGATTTAGAGTTTTCTCTAGAGTATTCTTCTTTGATGACAGTGTAGTGTTCTTTTTGTGCTCCTTCCCACCATGTAGACCTGTGGTGGTTTTTTCTAGCAGAATTTTTCTGGGAGACTTTTGGGCAATTTTTGGCTAGATGGTCTGCATCAAAGTAGGATCGACATCAGAAGAGGACACTTTCATAATCCAGTTTCTGGTTCCACACAGTCTTTACTTGTTAGGTTTATTTCAGCTGGGAATCTGGCGCTAAAGTCCATTTCCACACAGATGAGTGCATAGCTGGTTCTTGCATATTCCTCTGTTTCTGGGTACCTGCAGTAAAATTTCCCAATTGCATTTCCAATGGCTTTTAGCGAGGAGAGATTCCAAAGATGCAAGGGTAGGCTTGGCAATCTCACCCAAACTGGTGTTGTGCTTATGACTGTTGTTGAGGGATCGAATGATGGGTTCCATGGCTTCATGAATAGGCCTAAGTTTTCCCAAGACCAAGGGCCGGAATCTAGAATATATGGCTGCTTTCAGGATTTTCAAAATCTACTATAAAGAAACCCCTACCACAGGGGTAGATACTAATTTCATCAGAAATGACAGGCTTCCATACCTCCGAGATCCAATTGAGGAGAGCTGTCAACCGCGGCCAAAAACCATTGAACCAACAGATTAGGGCACTTTCAGAAAACTTCAAAGCCTCATCGAGTGAGGCCTGGACCACCTAGAGAGTGGGAGCTGGGGCTTCGTTGACGATATGGGCAGGAGCTTGCCCTCCATTAATTTTTCATTTTTAAAATAATTTTAAGAATATTTTTAGTAGAGAAAGGTGAATAAATAATAAGAAAATTATTATCATTAATATCATTTTTTATATAAAGGTTAGTAAAATTAATTTTTATATTGCTTTCAAACAAATCAATTAACATGATAATGCATATTTTTAAAATAATAAGATTGTATTTCTAAAACAAAGATTTTAGTAGAGGATTCTTTACACAGTTTGCAGAATATTATCTAGATAATGGTTTATATTATACATATTCATTTTTATTTGAATTTTTGAAACTAAATAAAAATTTGCAAAATAAATGAGTAAATCAAGTGATTTTTTTTTGCCATGCTTAACCCCTTCAAATAAGCATTCATTTCCAAATAAAAGTAACATTTGAAATGAAGAAGTTGTCAAAATATATGGATGAATAGATAGTTGGTGCCACATATTCTATTATAACTAATACATGTTATTATTAGAATATATTATAATGTATATAATACATTTTAAAATATATTATTTTTTAATTAAAAAAAACAATATATATATATTTTTAAAACAACCACCTGGTGGCAATGTCCAAAAAGCAAGGGTAGTGATATTGTCACCACGTGGCTCTTGTTTAAATTATAGTGACATCACGATGCACAAACTTGGTAAATACAAAAAAATATTAAGTGTAAATTCAATTCATTTTTTTTTGCGATAACATGATATTTCACATTGCATATCCTTCCAAATGGTAGGATGGGCTCTTTGAGTATCATTTCCAAACACAAATTTAGGTTATAGAAGATAGTGTGAGGCATCTTTGTTATGACTTTTATTCCATTAAAGAGTCCTAGTAGGATAAAATGAGCGGTTATTTTAGGTTCATAGTGACTTTCCAAACATTAAAGAACTTTTTTTTTTTTGTAAGCTGGGGCGGGACTCTCCGATTTACATGTCCATTATGTACCCCTCTACGGGGGAAGGGTAGCCCAAGATTTGAACCCAAGACTTCCGGTTCGGTGAGACTTCATTTCCACAGCCCTTGCCGCTTGAGCTACCCCATGTGGACAAACATTAAAGAACTTTAGTTAGCAATTTTAGCTCACTTAAATTTAACAGAAAATGGTTATAGTGTATTCAATTACACATTATTTATGACTCAATCATTGTGTTTGGGTTGATAAGGATAATATGTTTTAAGATTAAAATATTCCTTATCCAACTATCACCATGTAGACGTGTTCATGGTAGCCATTAAGGGCACAATGTAAGAGCCATGCTATTGTTGGCACTTGATTGAATTCAATCTAGTGTTCTTTGACTTGTTTGAGGCTCCCTATGTTTTATCCTTTCATGAGGACATCCTTAGAATTTTTTTTAGATTTTTATTATTTCCGTATTAAGCCAAATACATTTCTAGGATGATGAGGAAAGGCTTCATGATATGCAACCATAGTAGCAAAAATTTCAACGTTAACCCCTTTCACTAGTCATTAGTTTGGATCCTAAGTGTGCTAGGCCTTGGCAGATTATAAAAGTTTACAAAAATAGTGGATTCACACTATATTACTTAGAATGAGCTTTCCACTAAGCCCTAATATTCTCAATTGTAAATTTGTATGCCTATTTTATGAAGGGAACATGTTGTGCATCTCTTGAGGGGCCAAATTTCGTATTTTTTATTGGATAATATTCTATTATAAATTATATCTAGAAATAAAAGTGAGCCTAGTGATGGACGATAGGGTTGTCCAATACCTTCCCATTGGTATATCATATTCATAGTTTTGGGTACTAGTTGTTAAGAATGGACTAACAAGTTCAAGTCTAGTTTTAGGGCAGTGATTAGGTGGCATATGTTCATAGTTTAAAATGTTGTTGGTGAGAAATAGGGTATGCAATCAATTTTTTAAGATACATCTTGCCTTGAGACCTTTCCAATGACACTTTATTTCATTTCCCCATTTTGATATCAGATGGTTCACCTAGAGCTATGATAAGTTCTTGTATCGATTTTGAGGGTGTTGTCTTCACAACTTGTCTCACAAAGTTTTATGGTAGTTACATTAGTAGGTGGGAACATCAAATTAGATTTCCAACTTGAAATCATTGAAGTACTAATCAATTCCCTTTAAAAATAATTTCTTTTCCTCATTCTAACCGAATCTAATAGAAATGACTATAGGGAAATCCTTACAAAATCAAATCCCTTATAGGCCCTATTAATGAATTATCATAAGATATTCTTGGATAAAATTAAAGACCTTGTTATTGTCAAATTAAATTTTTGATTGCATGATTGGGGGGTTCCTGCGAAGTCCTTTCCAATGAATGTGCTCTATATCTTATTCTCGCTTTGTCTCATCTAAGTGATACCTCAAGTGTTTGTGGAAAAGTTAATGTTATTCAATGCTTTGCATATACATTGTGAATAAAGGAACATAATTGAAAATTAAAAAAAAAAAGATAATGGTTGGGAGACATATATCTCCTATGTAAAAGTGGAAATTTTGAAAAAAAATAAATTAAGAAAAAACAAAAAGGCCCATCTCATCCTCCAAGGCTCTATTTGTCACTTTGTTGCATGAGAGATAATGACTTGAGAGCTTTGGTTCGAAGGTAGGGATGCATGCATTAGTGTGGATAAATTTCCAAATAGTTCTAAACATGCTCCTCTACCATCTTCCTCCATTGTTCATATTTTCATAGCTTGTTCCTCACTTGATTACTTATTTAACGTTGCTCTAGAGTGTTGCTTTTTGGTTCCATTAATGGTTGGTTAGATATCTATTTTGTTGTGTTTTGGATGTTTAATGTTGAAAAAGGGTTAGGCTTGAATCATGCATTGTTGGTTAAGTAAGTTGTGTATTGGTTTTCTTCTACGAGTGTTGGCTTTAGTTCAATGGTTGTTGGTACAAATGGTTCTTTTGCAAATTTATATGAAGTTATGAAATGGGGAGGAGGCGGTTGGAGTGATTAAACCCTTTATGCCCTTCCCAGTCAAATCCCTATGCTACCAAACCCTTCCAACCATTTATGTAGCTTGACCCTCTTCAACATAGGGTCGAGAAACCCATTGCTCAAACCACTACAACCCCTTTGCTGCTCCTTCTAGTTGTCCTTTATTTTAGACTTATGCATAGATCCTAAGCTAACACTCCCAACAATCCTAAGCTAACACTCCCAACAACAACCCATTACACCCATATTGCACCTCATGTGATGTGGCTATTCTCTCCAAGATATATTCTCATCTCATATCTTGGCCTCTTTCATTTTCGTACATACATGGTCACCCCGGCCCTCTTATAATAATCAGCCACACCAAACTCCATTCCCAAATCTCTCCTTCACCTATGTATGCACCTAAACATCCAAAAACTACCCATAATGGTATATCCCCTCTCCTTTTCACCAGATACTCCCAACCCCATGACTCCTTGGTCACAACCACCCCTTCCATGAGTGACAAGCTCCCCCTAATTCATTAGTGTGACACCCAAGTAGTCTCTCCAACAGATGCCCACTACAACACACAAACAAAAGAAAGGGTTGGGGCATCATTCCATTAGGGTGGAACCACCATCACCCCACAAGGTCACCAAGTTCAAATAAACATAAAAAATCTGAAATTTATATGGGTCAAACTTTGTATTCTTTAAAATTTTCATCATTAATCTCGATTAAGCTTTGTATATGAAAATTTTAATATATATAGGATTTAAACTATATATGTTAGAAAATCAAATAAAAAAATTGGTGGCTATATATATAACCATAAACTAAAAATTTATTATGTAAGATTTATACATATGAAGCTTGAAATAAAAATATTTCATACACTTTTGAACCATAACTAAAATTTCATAACTCTCTCTCTCTCTCTCTCTCTCTCTCTCCTCTAATATATCCTATATATATATATATTATATATATAATATATATAATATATTGAAACCTTGTATTAAACATTTGATATTTCCCTAAAGACACACTATCAAAATTGATTTCAAAACTTTGTCATTCATATTTGCAATTGCACCCAAAAATATTCCAAACAACTAAAAAAATTCCTACTTGGACGCTATAATGGCATGACTCCATGGTCCAGTCCATGTTTTCAATAGCATTGCAAAACATAAATAGTACCTTTATTTCACTTAGAGACAGGTGCCAGAATTAAACCTAATTAGAGTCCTCAAGGTTTGAATTTCACCAAACTCAAAATACCAATTTGAATTACATCTCAACAATCATGTATTTGAAAGCTGATTTCACAAATGCAATTTTTTTTTTTTTGGTTTCCTCCTTTGAATTCGATTGATCTAGCCCTTGAATTAACACTTAGCCAAGAATTTCCTAGTGCTAAATATTGCTCAATTTGAGCATGATTTGCACCAAATGAGATACAGTGTAATGTTAATGTATAATATATCCCTATAAGCTTATTTAAACTTATATTCATTTTTACATGCAATTTTGGGCATCCAAGCTAAAATCCATGCACGAGGGCCTTTTCCTTGAATTGAGCCTGGTTCGAGGCCATGCTTTATGAAGTGTTGGGGAAAATTTTCCGTAGTAAAGGGAGGTCTATTTTTGTTCTATAAATTATTTGAACAATGAAATATCTTGGATCTTTGATGCATGGGCATCAACCCCTAGTCAACAACTTTTGATTATACCTAAGGGGGTCATGAAGATTCTCCAAAAGGAAACACAATTCCCTCGAATTGTAAATTATGTAAATTATAATCAGTGGATTTTTGATGTAATTACATGTGTTTTGATTCTAAAAGAATATACCACTATTAGGTTGTTAGCTTGTTTTAATGAGTTGGTATTATGGCCAGGTAATCTTTTGTAAATTTAAGAAGTGTTAGGTTGAGATGTTAGGTTGTTGGGACATATCTCAAAATTTTCCTTATTAGGATATTTCTTAGCCAATAGAAAACTATATAGGTATATGTACAGTAAGTGAAGACAAGGAGCCTCACAGAGATCAGAGTAAGAATAGCTCTAAAAGAAGAATTCTAATAGCTTGGAGAGCTAAGGTCGAGAACCTATGAAATTTATTTATAAATGCTCTATTTTGAGAAGTAATAGGATGGGTTAATTCACGATTTTATAAATATTATGTGTGATATTGTATGGATACAACACGAAGACTAGTGCCTGGGCTATCTATGTTTTTGTCCTTTTTTATAAATGCTCTATTTTGAGAATAGGAACTATAGATGATTATTAACATTGAGAAATTGTTCATTTGTCAGCAGCAAACTAGTGATCATATTAAAGTGGTCTAAATATTAAGCAATGTTTATTTAAGAAGTCAATTAAGTGAATTCTTTGGAAAGTTAACTACTCTGATGAAGATGTCAAATTATTATTTTTTGTCTCTTAGCATGTTTTTAAAATGAAATGTGCAACTGTTCTGAATAGAACATGATTATTTTTCTTTTAACGACATATCATGTACAGAGCAGTTGCACTGCAAATAGCAAACTACCTTTGGCTGTGCTTAGCCTGAGGTGTAGTTATTCCAAGAATGGAACCTTGGTTGACAGATTATTAGTCAACCTCCCCAATAAACAACACCAAAAAATTAATCGTTCAATAAGTGTTCATGATCACCTTGTTATAGTACTGATCGGATGTGAAGTTCAATTGGAAAAATAGAGGGTAGTTGTGCAGATCCATGGATTACAAATTCCTGACATGAGACAACCTCTTTATCTTAAATTCTCTAAACTTGAGGTCTATTTTTTTCAATAACTATAAACCTTAAATTTCATATTCCTTTGTAAAAAATGGGTATATACAGGAGATATACATTCACTAATAGAAGAGGGGAGTGTATAGATTTGACCAATATAATATGAGGAAATGAGTCTATTTTTTTTATTCCTTGTGCTGAAGTTATAATGAGCATTTTCACCAACTTGAGATAATACATTCACCAATAGAAGAGGGGAGTGTATAGATTTGACCAATATAATCTAAGAAAATGAGTTTGTTTTTTTTTATTCCTTGTGCTGAAGTTATAATGAGTATTTTCACCAACTTGAGATACATGTGCAATTTGCCTCCGACTACTCAGAATTGTGATTTGATCTTCATTGTTGTAATCAATCCTTTGCCTAAGCAAAGAATACAAATGCATGCTTGTCTTCTCTAAGGTCAGCCAATGACCTGGCCATGTTTACAACCACAGATATACACTGAGCCTCTGAAGTAATTGGCTATGCATCTGAAGATAAAATGGGCTTCCTTTTTTACAACTTTTTTTTATATCATTTTAGCCAATTGAGAGGTCTACAGTGGTTTGAGGAGCAGTTAACTGTGGACACCTTGTTTCATGATGTCTCTTCGTCTTCATCCCACGATATAAACCTGATAACCTACTGTGAAAAATAAACAAATATTAAGATAGTTAAACTAGCAATTGCACCAGAAACATCACACATGTTGGGACAATGTCCAGGCTGAAATTGAGTGCATAGCAAAGAAAACTGAACCATCTCTTCTAACTGAAATCTATCAAAATTACCCTTGAGATCTTTATCGACAATGAGGTGCAACTTCTTTTGATTAAGCTTTTTTACTTGCCTAACAAAGACGCAAGAAAATAAGTCAAGAGGTGAGCTTTTCCACTTACAAAAAGAACTTCAAGGTTGCCACTGAATGTAACCATTCAAGCTTCTTCCAACTGAGCATATACTCACCCAATCAAGCATTACAACTTTCTGCTTTACAGCCTGACCAAAATCTAAAGCCATTTGATTTGTAATGAGTTCCAACAATAATATCCCAAATCCAAATACGACAGTTTTCTCTGAAGTTTATCCTGTTGAAAAGGTACTGGGGCAATGTGACATTATGCACATTATATACATTGCCTCAACCTATCACAGGGGACTAAGAAAATTTGATATGTATTATATTATAGGAGATGAAAACCAAATATTTTCTGATACATGAGCCCTTACAAGAAAAATAAGAATAATCAAATTTGATACCAGCATTATACATGTCTGCCGAGAGAGGATGCACAAATCAATACAAGTTATTGTAAATGTAAATGTTCTAGCCATACAAAGAAGTTGAAGATGAGTACGTTTAGCATTGACAGGATTTTCGGTATCATGAAGAATAAAATGCTGATATAGGATATAGTACAAATGTCACAAAAATATCCACAACAATATGCTAATAATATGTAATTTAGCAGGCTGCATAATAAAATCTGAAAAATTAACAACTGCATTTCTTCTCACTTAAAGACGAATTAAATTGACTCTGTTTGATTAGAAGAGATTAAATTGACTGTCCTCAGTGTTTACAATTAATGGTTGCCAAAGGTAATTTGCACAAGGCATCGTGAGATCATATGCCAATTCTGATAGCATCTCTGAAGTCATGCGAAGCCCATTAATTGCATGATCTGTAAACCCTTGTCAAAAAGCACTTTGTAAGAAGTTATTTCAAGCTTTGCAGATATAACATTCTCTTATACCAACATAGCACATGGCTTTTGTCTTCAAAATGAACACCCAATGGAACTCGGAGTTAACAAAGGAAAAAGATAACAACATTTGAGCTCGTTTCATAGTTAAAATTTGCATCATAACCTTACAAATTTGAGACCTCATCACCATTAGATGAGGACACTGATCCAGACATCAACTCCCAATTATTCATAAATTTTGGTGTAAAATATGCAACTTTGATAGGAAACTAGTGTAGTGCAGTTGATAATGTTCAATATATCCAGTGTTTTCTTTGAGAACATCACCTCTACTACTGGTTCAACAATGAAAATATAGGAAGAAACATTTTGAATTGCACTGACACTAGTAGCAGAGTAATTTGGTATTTTGCATTGCCCCTTCAACAGTACAGGGTTTACATTTCCTGGTGGCCAAAATTCTAATCTCTATTATAACTTCTTGTATACATCATCGATTTTATTGACAATTGCAACAGACCATTCTTGTTGCTCTCAAAAAACACAGATTTTATAATCAACCGCTGCCAAAAATGCTTGCCTTTCTAGCTTTTCAGGGTGACATTTTCCTGGCATGCCTGATGTTTGTGTGATATAACTCTCTGACCTATGATTTGCTTATTTCTGAAAAATGATTTGATGAAGTACATGCACAAGAGACTCTGTGGGTAATATACATCCTTTACCTCAAAACATCACACATTTTGGGACGATGTCCAGGCTGAAATTGCGTGCATAACACATAAACCTGAACCATCTCTTCTATCTAAAATCTATCAAAATTTGCCCTGAAGATATTTATAAGCAATAAGGTGTAACTTCTCTTGATGAAGCTTGTTTACCTGCCAGACAAGGACAGAAGAAAACAAGTCAAGAAGTGAGCTTTCCCACTTACAAAAAGAGCTATCTCATTGAACATAAGGGTTGCCACTGAATGTAACCATACCACAGTGGTGGTTTCTGATCCTACTGGAAGGAAGCATGGCTCTGTCACTTATTCTTTCAATTATATGGAAGGATGATATTCAACTTCCATGGTGGGGAATGCTACGACATGTGAGCTTGCATGCATATTAAGTCTTCCCATTGGAGTGATTCAGGCAACTATTAATCAGGTCCAAAACTTTTCCATTTAACTACTTCTTCCTCCCAATTGAACTATCCATTTCCCCAGAAAATCCCTATGAATAGGGGAAACAAAATGAATTTTGTACTCACCAGAAAACCATGCTCCTTCCATAGATCAATAAAATTTTCTAAAACTGAAAGAAAATGAGCTTATGTTGTTTCCTTTTTCATTTTTGAACAAAACTGATATTGGAAAAGATGCAGTTTTCTTGCCTTCCAAGAGTACATAAAAGGAAATTAGTACATCAAAACCTCTCCCATGCCTACCCATGCCAGTAAAGCAAGTGTGAGCTTATGCTTTTTTTGATGCCCCATTGGGTTGTAATAGAGCTGGTTATTTGAAGTGAACTAGACTCGTGCTGAAATTTATTTGCTATTGTTGTGAAAACAACAACGAGGTTACAATGTTGTTGTGGAATTTATTATTGGGTACTTATTGCCTGGAAAACCAATTGCCAATATCCTTTTCAAGACTTATGGAAGGATTAGTATAGTACATGCTCTTTCTTTTCTTGCAGACTTGAAGCTTGGGCACTACATGAAGATTCCTCCACGTTGCATGTATGTTACTCAGGTGTGGCTCTTATAGTTTTCAGTTTTCACTTCTTCTATAGTGTTCAATCTTATAAAATAATTTATAAACCATAAGTATCATTTTTTCATGGGGTTCAGTTTTTTATTAACTATATTTGAGTCCAGGGGCTAACTTGTGGATGTACACAACTTGTGGGCACAATAGTTGCAGGTACAATCAATCTCTGTGTTACATGGTGGACGCTGACAGGTATAAAGAATATTTGTGATGTGGACTCTCTGCCTCCTGACAACCCTTGGACGTGTCCAAAGGATAGAGTAGCCTTTGATGCATCAGTCACATGGGGCCTGGTTGGTCTGAAATGCATGTTCAGCCCACTTGGGTCATACAAAAACTTGGTATGGTTATTCCTAGTGGGTGAAATTCTTAGCACAATTTTTTCTTTCTCCACTGGATTTGGTTTTGCAAGGATTGTTGCAACACTTTCCCATGTTATACTCTTCAATGGAAGGTGAGATTTCTCGTAACTTTTTATTTGCTTTCCTAATACCATGCCATATTTGATGAACATTATTAGCAGAAATTGCATCACTTTGATATTGGCATAATAAATTTTGCTTTGCTGGGTTTTTGAATTTGGCAAAATTATATAGGTTGTATATTTGAGATGCAGGTTCCCGGATGGTTTTCTATGGTCACCAAGCTCGGTAATACCTCAGCTCATGATTCTGAGACTTAGCTTCTTTCCTTTCCTCCATCTTTCAAGCAGTAACCCTGTCATGATTTTTCTGTTGCAACAGCGGGGAGGTTTGCTTATTTTTTTTGTCTTCACCATTAGAAATGCGGGTCTATCACAGTCTGGAGGTGACCAATTCCATGGTAGGAAGTGACTTTGCCGAGTATCTACAGACTTTCTAGATATAAACTTGATTTACATATCAAATTTGTCACGCAGATGCATCTTTTTGGAATGAAATACAGAACTTGTCATCATGGAAGGAATAAGATTAGCTGGACTTCATGGAGAGAGAGGTGTTTCCAAGACTATAACTGTATTGTGTTTGCTAATGAAAATGGAATGAGAATATAGTATATTGGAGTAAGAGCATGACAGAAGGAACATATATAGCGGTAGAAGTGTTAGAAGGAAAAGATATAGCAGTCAAAGTGTGCTCAATGTTCTCCAAACAATGAAATTACACTGCTATATCTTCTCCTCCTTGCAATTTTACCAACGATCGCCAATTCATAGAGCATTTGCCTGGTCTTCTGGCTAAACATGTATTGGTCACTTGGTTTTTGATATCCTCCAACCACTTGTTTTATTGTGATCAAGAATGACATTCTTACATTTTTTTCTCTGGCTCCAATTGAAATCAAAATCTACACAATTGAGCATGACAGATATTCAAGGGAAACTGCTCTGCTAGGGTCTAGTGCTTATGGAGATGGATCTAGATTACACAAAAAATATTTATTTCTTCTTTGGAATGTTTTTTTTTATCTAAATTCGTGGGGAGTGAGTGAAAGCAGATTTGGCAATGTTATTAGGAGGCCCACTAATTTTTAATGAGACATCATTCTTTAGCTTTTATTCTTGTATGTTTCTTTCCAGATGAACACAGGTGAAAACCAATTACAATCTCTTTTGAATTAAGATAATTTACCAGGTAAAATCAATCAAGCATTTTGAATAATAAATCAGTGGGTTTCTTCTCAAAGAAAAAGTGAAGGATAGATTAGTGGCTCGAACTTTAATGAGAAGGATCGATCATGTAGGGAATAGTGGAAAGTGCAACCTTTGTTAGTTTCCACCTTGTTGGTGTTGCCAAAATACCATAATAAGTGGTTTTGTTGGCACCTAAAGACATGCATGGAGAAGCTTCTTGTTGTGAAGAGTTATATTACATCTTTGTAATGAATATACCTGTTTCAAAAAAACAAATATATTAAGTGTCTGGATTTTGACTTAAGTTATTTTTAGACATATGGTTGTCTTGTTCTTCAACTTCATAGTTGTAATCATAAGTGATAGGGCTGAAGCGTCCTCTTTGTTGAGCAGTTGACGGTCCTTGCCTTGCCTGCGTTCTCCCCCGGATAATGGGCGGAAGTGAACCGAGTTCTGAGCTGCCCCTGCTATTGATCTTTTGTTCGATCAAATGTTTCTAGATAAGCTGCTTCTTAACTGGGTAAACTTCACCCGGTCCTGAAGCTACTTTTACTCATAAGATCTTTCCAGTTATACTCTTTATTTCTTCAATTGGATCAATAATTTATCAAATTGAAATTGGTAATGGACGGAATGTATATATAATGAAAAGGAGTTAGAGTAAACAAATACCTAGAGTATACCATCGAATCAGATCATTCCCTCCTTCTATGGGTGGAAATAATGGACTAAAGGAAACCTAGATATAGGCGAACCAACAATTATAGTTGAGCGAGCCAAGGTAATTCGCGAACAAGTTGTATGCTTATTATCAAATTTAATTCAATGAAATGTTATTTGAATGTCTATTGAGAATATTGACATGAACAAGTAGAGAGAAAGAAGTACAATGGGTCCAATCCCGAACTACCCAAATTAGATCTGAGTCTATACTCATATTATAGAATGATATGTTGATGATTCTTATCCAGCATCCATGGTTGAATGTTAAAGGCCTATGGGCAACAAGTTCAATCAACGTCTCCATGGCGTTAGACCTGGCCCCATAGTAGATATGCAATTCTAACGTAAATATGCCAGTATCATCGTATAAACCTAGTATATAAACAAGTAGAGATGGGGCCATTTAAAATTGCAGCACTTATCAGGGTGGGTGCTGTTACATGGTTTGATAGTTGTAATCATAAGTGATAGGGCTGAAGCATCTTCTTTGGCCATCTAAAATTGCAGAACCTATCAGGGTGAACTGACCTACGAAAGGAAAATCAATCCAAGTGTTAATTTTAATGACCGAGCTACCTATGAGCCCTGTCTTTTGTGGAGACTGCTAGTCATATATGTAGATAGATCGATAGATGTTAGTGTGAGAAACTAAACTGCATTTTACTGAGTGAAGGAACAAATGCAAAGGATGTGATTACATGGTAGGCAGTGACTGTGCCTAGTATCTACAAACTTTCTAGATATAAACTTGATTTTCATATCAAACTTGTCAGACATATGCACCTTTTTGGAATGAAATCTAGAACTTGTCATCACGGAAGGAATAACGTTAGCTGGACTTCATGGAGAGAGAGGTGTGCTCAGGACTATAGTTGTACTATGTTTGCTAATGAAAATGGAATGATAATATAGTATATCTGAGTAGGAGCATGATAGAAAGAAAAGCTATAGCGGTAGAAGTTCCATAAGGAAAAGATATAGCAGTCAAAGTGTGCTCAATGTTCTCCAAACAGTGAACTTACACTGCTATATCTTCTCCTCGCAATTTTACCAATGATCGCCAATTCATAGAGAACTTGCCTAATCTTCTGACTAAACATGTATTGGTCACTTCGTTTTTGATATCCTCCAACGACTTGTTTTATTGTGATCAAGAATGACATTCTTACATTGCTTTCTCTAGCTCCCATTGAAATCAAAATCTACACAATTGAGCATGACAGATAGTCAAGGGAAACTGCTCTTTGGGACTTTTTAGAGAGTAGGAGCATGGCAGAAGGAAAAGATATAGCAATAAAAGTGCCAGAAGGAAAAGATATTGCAGTCAAACTGCACTCATTGTTCTCCCGACAATGAGCTTTTACTGATATATATATTCCTCTTTGCAATTTTACTAATGATCACCAATCCAAAGAACACTTGCCCAATCTTCTAATTAAACACGCACTGGTCACTTCGTTTATGATCATCCACCCTTGCTTTCAATAATTTCCATTTACATGTTGTTATTCTTCCCCACTCTATGTCTTACGGCGTTTCTTTTGCAACATTAAGTATAAATGCTAGTAAATATTATGTGTGATATTGTATGGATACAACACGAAGCCTAGTGCGTGGGCTATCTATGTTTTTGTCCTTTTTTATAAATGCTCTATTTTGAGAATTAATAGGATGGGTTAATTCACGATTTTATAAATATTCCGTGTGATATTGTATGGATACAACATGAAGTTGTCTGAGCTATGTATGTTTTTGTCCTTTTCTAATAATTAAAAAAGAGGCTCGTTGTGTAAACCAAGTGTCAACAACGAGGGGATATATGAAATACCACTACAAGTGAAGTCCTTTGCAACTTGAAAGCGTAGGGAGGAGTCCTCTCAACGAGAGAGATCTGCCGAGTTTTACCACGAAGTGTGAAGACAGATCGATTTGGGCCCAGCCTGAAGAGTGGAGAGGCAGTTTGTTCTGGAACTCATGTTTGCAACCATTGTTCGACTTCGATCGCTCCTGTTCATCGTGGCCGTAGGATTGAGCCCACGCCAGCAAAGCGCCTGGCCACTAATTCACGGTCACTTGGATAGTTTTTACGAATGCTCGAGCGCCTTCGGGTTTGAACCTAGTGACTTGTAAAGCCAAAGAAGAAGTTTTTTATGGCGTTGGGGTTCAACCATAAGCATTGTTGCTCTTTTTCAGGGAGTTTTGTTTAGTGTCCCCGCGGGATTATACCAAGAATGCAAACAGGTGTGAACGTGGGATCGAGGGTAGTCTATGGCCGACTACATCAAGCATTAGAGAAGAACCAAGGTGGATAATCAATAAGCAGTTGGAAGGGCGGTGTCAATCTTGGAAACCATTTTCTAGACCATGCTACCCTCTAGAGCAATGTCAACATTCAACCTGCCATGGGGCTTATTTCTAGCCATGGATGGCTCAATAGACACCAAGGATCAATCCAATTTGTAGTACTAAGCACATGGTCCAACACAGGAAAATCCAATGAACGCATGAATCTTGAGGCACCGATTGGTGATGTGGCCCATTTTCCTACCTTTTATAAATAAGGCTTTTCTAAATACATTTTTTCATCAAAATTATTTTTCATTTTGATAAATGAAATACGCATTATACATTTCAGTTTATATTTTATACAATTTGAAGCTTAAAGTTCAAAATAAGCTTTTGGAAACAATACTTCTCACTTTCCCAAAGTTGACAAGAGTCTTGTAACCTTTTGACCTGGGGGTTATGAACCTAACCTTGCTTTCATCTTCACTTTTAAATAGGAGGAATGTGTAACTAATTATTCAAGATTTTTTGAATGAAAGTATCTAGGTTTAATTATATTACTCTTCAAGTTTTCAAGGATTGATTCTTCCTTTTATGTTCTCATTTACACATTTTAAAAATGGTATGTTATTAAGGTTGAAGAGTAGTAATACACTATTATTTTAGCTATCTCAAGAAGGGATTGGTTAGTTAAGTTGCCTATTGTTGTTTCTTATTTTTATCATATTAATGTATTCTTGAATTTTTACTTATTACTATTCATGGTCTATTATATCATAATTTTTGCAAATTTTTTATTACTATTCATTATCTTTTATATTATAAATTTTGCAATTTTTCGAGTGGAGAAGTTATATCATAAATTTTGCAATTTTTCGAGTGGAGAAGTGTTTATCTTGCTTGGCTGGTAACCATAAGGCATATGAATCCATTTTGATTTCCTAGGGTTCTTTATATTATTGGTAAAATAAGTTATGTGCCTTTACCCTTTTCTCCTCTTTTTTTAATCATTTATATTTGCTTCCATAAATAGGTAACTTAACAATTCATTTGATCAATTTACTCTATTTGGATCGACAATCATCCTTGTTTGTTAGTTTCTACTTTTGTAAGTTATTTTTTTTCATCTATGTGATGGTCTCTAGATTATTTTATAAGTACCTCATGCATTTCAAAGAAGGATGAAAAAAATAACTTACAAAGGTACTTACACTAGCATTTGCACCTTATGTTGCAAAGGAAATGACGTAAGGCATAGAGTGGGGAAGAATAGGTAATCAAATCCGTCAAAATTAAGATTAAATTGATCTATTAATTTTTCATTTACATACATTGAAATTGTATAAGAATCTCAAGTTATCGTTCAGATACATTTCTATAGTCCATGCTCTATTTTAAATATTTTACTCTTTTGTCATAACTCAAGAATCTCAAGTTATCATTGAGATAAATAAATCTATATAGTACATACTCGTTATATATATATGAAGAAGATCTCTGCTATGATTTATATTACTATGGCAATGCCATTTTTCTCTCACAAAGTTGCATCCATTGGTTTCTTTTAAGACATTAAAAGAATCTAGCTGCTATGGTTTGTTATGATCGATGGGTTATCTTTCAGATTATATCGTAGATGATGTTAGATACATTAAATCATTTTGAAATAAACATGGAGATGTCGTTGGCATTGATTAGCGGCACATGCTACAATAACTTATTTTCATTGAAAAAGAGGTTGATGTATTCATTGAGAATCTCTCACACTAAAACTTCTTGAAACATGCCTTGAAACACCATGTGTTAATGATGTTTTCATAGAAGTTGTAACAATGAATGTTGAAGGCAACATGGATGTTGTAGAAAATAAAAATGTTAATGAAATTTCCATGCAATAGTGTCTTTGAGAGACAAAATATTACTGATTTATTTGCAACAAATTGATGAAGAGCAAGCTATGGAAGGTGACATGTGGTAGTAGTTTACATACAAGCCAATGTTTGAAGAAATAGAGGACATACATGGACAACTTGGAAGAATCGAACAGTTGCACCATCCAATAAAGACAGTAAAATTTGAAGCTTACAACAAAAAGACAAAGCTAAAGCAATGAAGAAAAGAAAAGGAAATCCAACTGATGTAAAAAAAAATAAAAAAATTGTAAGCATAGCTTAGTCTCAGACCAGAAAATATGTTAGTTTAAATTTTTGTTTTTTGTAATTAAAGGGGAGTGTTGCATAAAATAATTTTAGCCACCCATTTCCTATCTGTTAGGTCTCATAACTGTAAATCCATGTGTCATAGTTAGTTTGAGTTCATTATTTTTTAGTATGGTATATTGACACTTCTCTTTGTAGTTGATCCTTACTTATAAGAAATCTTTCTCTATTTACTTCTCGGATTTGATAATTTTTCCGATTTTGACAGCGTCCCTTCAAGCTGATCCTTACCCTACAAGTCTAGAGAGAATTTCTTGCGAACAAAATTTGAATAGTATCATTTCTACTTGTGGGCGAGCAAGGAATCTAGAAGCTTAATAATAGAAATTACCTCTTAATTAGTTTAAAATAGACTCCCATTAAGAGAGCATTTTTCATAGATTTAGCTTGATTTAGCAAGTGTACCATACACAGACCATTGCGTAGCATAAAAATCTGTGACGTGGATGGTGATTATGATTAGATCTATGAAATTAACTTAAAAAGTGTACAACCTTCAGAATTTTTCTAAAGTTCTTCTACACATTCAGTACAAATTAAAGAAAATAAATATATCAAAGCAACCCTGGAATTTTACGTTCTACAGAACATTTTAAACATATTCGATGTGAAAATTTTTGAAACATGAAAAGTGACTTGTAAAAGAAATTTCAAATTTTAAATTTAAATTTGATGTCCGAGTATTTTAAGTTAATGTCTGAGTATTTAAGTTGTTTCTTGTTTAAGAGTTAGATAGATAATTTTTGTAAGCTTTGCAGACTATATTTTCATCATGTCTGATATGTCACTTCGAAAGAAGGAATTGTATATATGACTTTAAACTAAAGAGTGTTTTAACAAAACATCCAACTATCTGTAAGAATTCATTGTAATATTCATTTACTTTTCCCTTAATCATTGAGTAAGCAAAACTAAGCAAATACTGTGCGTTCCTATCCTTTTCATTTACTTTCTTTCCTAAAGAAAAAAAAGCGAACAAAGAAATTAGATGAGTATTCCCAGTATGAAGACTGGCAGCAAACAAACAGAGTTCCACGAACAAAAGCCAATACGAGCAGCTCGAAAAGAATGAGAATGAAAATGTTGAGAAACAATCCTAGGATAGAGGTAAACGAAATATAACCAAATTCCCTGTTAATTCTTTTCATTGCCAACAAAAAAATATTTGTATACATATAACAGTCCAGGGATACCCATTCAAACGACAGAAGAATAATACGAACCAGCAGAATCCTAAGGGTGACAGTTTGGTCGGCCACCATCCAAAAGGTGGTTTAAAGTTATAAACTACCAGAATACAAATGAGGGTTTTGTACAAGACTGAACCAGGTCGCATAACAACAACAGAGAAACCTGAGTGGATGAGAACTGGGACTCTACCCAGTGAACTGACAGAGACCACCTAACACTAAAACAAATTGACAATAGTAGTAGAGAACAAGCCTACCGGAGCAAGGCCTATAGTAGTTACATTGACCACGCCAGTGAACAAACTCCCACCTGCACAAGCCAACTAGAGGAGCGTTGTCAACCAAATGCCGACAGAGTGAAAGACAGGAAGCGAACTAAGAAGTGAGAAACTGAATGCACAGTAAAGAAATTGTTTTACCTGGAGATTATTCACGTGGGAAGAATGAAACCCCATTGAGCCATAGCCCACAGTGACACCCTGAGACCAAGGAGCAGTCCTCATTAGAACCGAAGGAAAACGAATCATGGAGAAAAAACTTACTTGAACAGAGCTGTGAAGCTGAGGAGGAGGCCACCACGACTGTGACCTGTAGAATGCAACACGGGTAGCCCATTAACCAAATTTAATAACTAGAAGGACTACAATGAAATGAAAACAATGGAGCAGGGACAAATTTAGTAACTGAGCAGACAGAGACAGTAGCAACTCTCTTGCACAGACGAGAAGAACCCTCATATTGTGCCCAAGTAACCTAGCAACGAAATCACTAGAACAAACCAAGGTGTCAAACCAACAAACAACATAACCCATAGCCGGGCACACAGAGAGCCTGTTGCTCAACTCCATACATTCGTAGCACAAACCCTCACTACCAGTCCAAACCCTCAGCGCAAAGAAAATACATGAGCAAAATGAAGAAATGACATAGAATGCAGGGTTTTGGCATAAACCAAGAGCGGGAAACAGTAACTGAGGCGAGTACCGGCAACACAACATAATTAAAGTCCGACATAAATGCCATCTAATGAAAATCTAGAACCATCCTATGATTAACACATAATCACAAGTATTAAGATCCAAATCATTTACTAATCATTTAATTGTTGATTAGTGCACTATTGTATTATTGTTAAACATTATAGAATGGAATTACGGGCTAGTCCCATTATCAAGTTGTTTAATGAATAGTAAAATTGCAAATTACAAAACATGTTACATTTTGCATTCATGAATCTTATAATGGTAAATATGTCTAAAAAAATAATATAACTTAAAATTGCATTATAAAACATGGTAAATGTATACATTTTGCATTCACGAATAGATGATCATATTGTATAGAAGAGCTACTATGGATGTATGTTGATAGTTATTTTTTAATATAAAGTTGTTCAAAGCAAACATACTCTAAAATTGGATTATAAAACATGGTACATTTTCATAATGCATGGTTTGATGCTTAAAGGTTTTACATTTAAGTTCATGAATATAAAGCAATGAAAGTAAATTTGCATTTATTTGATACTTTGTATGGCTCACATATGTAGAGTTTTAGAACCCAACTTTTGATACCCTTTGTAATAGTTACAGTTTCCCTATACCAACTTTTCAAGTGTTTTATGTTTCAAGTTAAATGACAAGTAAAATGCATCAAGTTAAAATGTTGATAAGAAGAATGCATCAAAATTGTGAACAAATGTAGTACCACATATAAATCTCACATTCTAGATGTCATTCTTACCTACCAAAGTTCTCATGGATCAATCTTTGCTTGGTTGTTCTAGTTAACTTCCAATGCTTTCTTTGATGTAAGGTTTCAATTTATAGTTTGTGAGTTTAATAAAAAATAAACATTATTTAAAACATTGGATTTCAGAGATCTGTGGTGTGTGCTTTTCGAATCTTTGATCGGAGAATCCATAGTAAGAGAATTTTTATACCAACGTTTCGAATCCCAAATGGGATCCATCATCAGGGTTAAGAGAAAGATTGAAAAGAGAGCAGGAAGGGAAGATAAATTACTCATGAGGGAGAATATTGAAAGAATAGCACAGGTCGCTTGAAAGATTTAATGAGATTTTAAATAAACTTAAATTAACTTTAATTTTTATAATTAATATTATTTATTATACCCTAAACAAGCTTAACATATATATTAATTAATATCTATAAACTTATTTATATATAACTTCCTTATTATAAAACTAGAATAGCCTTAATACTAATATCTATGAACTTAATATAAATAATAGATTAAAATATATTATATCTATAAAATAGATTAATTATAATATATATTATATTAATATCTATAAACAATGTATATAATGTATTAATATATTATATGTTAAATAATTATATAATTTTTATATATAATAGATTAATAAAGTATAATAATTAATATCTTATAAAACTTAATAATATATAGATAATATTACTATATATTTTATTATTAATATATATAAAACTTAATATATATATATTTATTAGAAATAGTATTATATATTAATATCTATACTTAATATGAATAATAAATATATATAATAATACTAATATCATAAATCCTAATATCTATATAACATTAATATTTATATAACCTAATGTCTATATACCTTAATATTTATAAAACTTAATCTATAAATAACTTAATATTATATAACCTAAAATCTATATTAATATTAAAATCTATAAAACTTAATATATAAAATAGTATAAATAACTATACAACCTAATCTCTATTCTAATATCTATATCAGAATCTATATAAATTAATATTAATATAACCTAAATTATATATTAGATTCTATATTAAACTCTAAACTATAATAAAACCTACATTAGGGTCTAAATTATAATAAAACCTGAGATTGTAAAGGGAAAGGGAGGAAAAACTGACCTGCTCGACCACTTACCTGGGGTTGGGTTGACGTTTCTTGATCTCACTAATCAGGGGAAGCCAGCTTCCGCTAATCTCCAAACCGCTATCTCTGTTCAGATTACAAGGATGCTTCAGGATTTCGAGGGCTTCTCTGATTTTCTGCTTCTGATGCTGCTCCTCTCTTGCGATAATTGATGCGTTTTCTAAGCAGATGTGGTGTTTAGTCTTCGAGGAGTGCTCTGCCAATGCTAAGGTACGAGATCTTCCATTCCTGATGTCAGCGCCGTGTTCTTTAAGTCTTGTCTGGAGGGAGCGACCAGTTTCACCTATGTAGCTTTTCCCACACGAACAGTCTATTTTATAGACTCCTTTAAGCTGCTGCTTGTCAATATCATCCTTAACAGATTTTAAACTTTGTCTGATGGTACGGGGAGCTGAGAATTGAGTTATAATGTTTTTCTTTCTTAGGATTTTTGCCATTTTATCAGTGACTCCTTGGATATAAGGTAGAAAAACCTTACCACCTTGAGGTTGATCCTGCTCTTTAGGTCTGGGAGATGACAACCTCCTTTCAGCTTTCTTTATGGCTTTTTTAATCTCATGATCCTTGTAGCCTATATTTTTGAAAGTTGAAACTAAATGTCTCTTTTCTTCGTTTATATGCTCTGAGGCAGAAATTCGTAGGGCTCTAATGGTAAGAGTGTTCAGGACGCCAAGCTTTTGCGCTGGGTGATGGTGGGAGTCCGCATGAAGGTAACTCTCTGTGTGAGTAGACTTCCTGAAAACCTTATGGCCCAAAGAGCCATCCTCTTTTCTGATGATGAGAATGTCCAAGAAAGGAATGCTCAAACATTCTTCAAGCTCCATAGTGAATTTTATATCAGGGGAGATGGAGTTAAGGTGATTGAAAAACCTGTCGAGTTCTGCTTTACCATGGGTCCATTTTATATTGGTGTCATCGACAAAACGCTTCCACCAAGCTGGTTTTAAAGGATAAGAATCCAAGGCCTTCTTCTCAAAATATTCCATGTTTAAGTTGGCCACAATTGGCGAGAGGGGTGATCCCATTGCTACACCAGATGTCTGTTCATAGAATGTTCCTTGGAATGTGAATACAGTTGAATGTCCAACAACATGTTACATTTTGTATGATGCATGGTTTGATGCTTAAAGGTTTTATATTTAAGTTCATGAATATGAAGTAATGAAAGTAAATTTGCATTTAGTTGGTATATGTTTCATGATGATTCTTATAATGTTAGTAGAAGAAAATAAGGATTTGGGTTGATTCTTAGGTTTTGTGAAGTTGACATTTAATGAATAGTAAAATTGCAAATTACAAAACATGGTACATTTTGCATTTATGAATCTTATAATGGTGTAGATGTCTAAAACAATAATATAACTTTAAAATTTTGCATTCATGAATAGATCATCATCTTGTATAAAAGAGCTACTATGGATGTGGGTTGATACTTAACGTTTAATAGAAATTTGTTCAAAGAAAACATACTATAAAATTGCATTATAAAACATATAATCTTGAAATTACCTTCTTTCACTTAAAATATAAGATTCTATTGTATTTTTCAGGAAATTTGAGAAAGCTTAGAGATTGAGAATTCAAAATTGCAATGTTGAATGAACTGAAGTGACATTAATCTCAAAAGTTGCATTAATTTCTTTTTGGGCCTGATTTTTGTCTTAAAGTAAATGAAATTTCCAAATATTGAATCTTATGTGTAGAACATCCATTGTTAGTTTTAATAGGTTTTGTATGCATTGCTTGTATAGGACAAACACAATAAAATACATATTTTTGAGCTATCAAAATGTACAAGAGATACAGAACATTTGAAAGTGATGGTAATGTGATTTTAATAAAGTAAATAATGTGACTAAGGTAGCACTAAAAATATTTGAAAAGACAAAATGATGACATAAAAAAAAATGCAGTGCAAACAGATAGGTGTATAATCAACAACAAACAAGAAGATTGTGATCTGTTACATTCTTGTGCATTGTAGTAGTATTTGGGATCCTTGAATTTCCTTTTAACTTAACAACAAAGCCACCCTATTAATTAAAACAATTTTGTAATGCCTAGTACTAGCTAGAATGGAGAACGCAAGAGTGCACGAAAAAGAAAGGCTAACAATATACTTGAACTCTTTATCAAAGATGAATTGAAGGAGAAGATATTGTTGGGCAGTTCAATTAAAAAAATTCTAATGGAATGCCATCCTCAATGATCCATTCATGGTGATATTTTGACATTCTTCATTTTTAAATTTCAATTTTTTTCTTGATTGAACTTCTATCAAATTTATGTGTGTTGCACACTCCAAGTGACTATATTGACAAATTATGGCATCGAGTTGTTAGTCTTGAAAGTAATTAGTTTGATGAGTTTCTTGGAAAAAATATCCTTTCAGTATAATAGACTCTCTTTCATATATAAAATTGTTATCATCATAATCCTCCAATAACTTCATCTTTCATTCACTGCACTGCATCGAATAATACTTGACATTTTCTATATTATTAATGGGTGCAGCTACAACAAAATCATCTCCTGCACAGTGAAAAGTGTAAATTCAGCTCATAATTAACAAGAAATTAGTTATCAACATGTACTTGATTTTATTATCTATTTATATTTATATTTGAACTATTATGTAGATACTTAAATACACAATGATTTTAAAAACATAAAACACATACACACACACATATCCTTTCAAAGCAATTGAAATGTTACCTTCTCTAACAAGATCAGAAACCCGATCACCTTTAGATGACACTATAGTCTCCTATGGTTCCATCTCTTCGAAGCTTGCAAACAACATTTTCCCCTTTGTATTAAGTTATGTATGTTGCCAAGCTTTCACATACATATTGTTTTCACAAACATCATTGAATTGTGTGTCCTCTATGCAAACATGAGAAAAACAAGATTCTTTTCTTCTATCAAATGCAAATGCATTTCGATACATTTTTGTTTTAATTCAATGCAATTTTCGAGTCTCTTTTAATGTTTCAGCTTCATACGTAATCGATTTATCTACATCTTGGACTCCAATATGCCAAGAAAAGCTATAGTAAATTCAAACAAGAATTTAAATATGTTATTTAAAATATAATTTATATATCAAAGATAATCATCAACCAATTATTTAAACTAGATATAATTTTTAAATTTTTAAAATTTAAATTTTAATAAAAGTTATCATATATTAAAAATATATATACCAGTTAATATATATG
>APFE030757589.1:0-16985 GCA_000404065.3 Pinus taeda | reverse complement strand
TAATATATATGTAAATATCTACGTACCTCCCTTGATGGGTTAGTCTCATGGCTTAGTGTAGAAATTCATCATTGAACATCTTGATGAGTTGAGACAAGTCGGTTTGTCGAGTGGTCCATTTGATATCTTCGAAGTGCTCATTTTACACATGCCCCTGTGCCATCATGTTCTCATTTTCAATAACCAGTCTCAAAGAAATTTCAACAATGTTTAATGTTGGTTTTCATATGAAAACGACACAGTCAAAAGAATGATTGTCAAAATTTGAATTGACCTACGCATCCATCTAACCATATTCAATGTTCATTCAATTTTACTCCACAACCTTTCAATGAGCCATAAATCTTATCAAAGCAATGTTGTACAAATGTGTATCATGTGTACGATCAACACTGATATAAAAATGATATTCTTTAATAACATGTCGATTCTCACTGGTGCTTTCTATATGATCAACATTTTGTTCAACTTGTCTATATAGAACATGGACAAGCATAGAGACTTGGTAAAATGATAATATTCACTCTGTATTTCATTTTGTGCAACAAATGTGTGATTTTTTGCAAAATCAACTATCAACAAATGGTCCCTGGTGGAAACATTTCATGTGATTTTTTGAATTGTAGGTGCTTCCATTGAACTCTATGAGAATGCTTGGTGTATTTACAAATTTCTATCTCAAACTTCTTCAAAAACTCTATCATAGAAATTTCTTCTTCTTGTAAATCAATCCTTCTAGCACTTATACTACTACTTGAACCAATCGATGTATGGATATATTCATCTCTTCCATTCCACTTTTATGTTGGAAAGTGATTGATCATTCACATCAATAGGATATTTGTTGTGAAACAAAGTCAAATTTCCACAATGATCACGTTGATTACCACCAACACATTTCTTTTGGTAAAATAATTCATGATTTTCTCTTCCAGATTGAATTTGGGATATGAAAGCATGGATAATGGAAGGAGGAAGTGAATTTTTCCGAAATGTTTTACCAAAATTAAGGAAGGTGTCGTAATATAATTGAAATCTCATGTGATAACGACGACAACAAGTGTTGCGTACAGTGATAAATTTAAAATACCATAGTTTTTGTTGCACAAAAGTACTAATTGAGACATTAATTCCACGATTTTCTTCTTTGAACTTATTGAACAACTCTATCTGATTGGTGTCCAAGATATGTTTTACATGTTCTTCATACAGATTTCATGTTATTCTTCGTTGCATCACATCCCTTACATTTGGTGAAACACATGATTTTTTCATCCAATATTCATATGTTATTTATTTAACATCTCCAAGTCTATCTTTGTATGGTTGCCTACAAGTGATTGTCCAACAAACAAGTTCATCATTTGCATCTATTTGCAATCAAAATTTTCTATGATTGTGCAATGTTTTTCATGACATCCCTAATGTTTTTGCCATAGATTTTACCAATAGATTTTCTTTAGCACTTGATGAAACCATTGTTATTTGTATTGCTCTACGTGCATCTAGATTACTTTTCTTTCTATATTTCTCAATTGATTTTAAACACTATTTATATTTTGAATCACATTTTACTTCACCTTTTTATCTTTCGTTGATTTTTGAATGCCCAATAGTGTTGTAGCTTATTTTAATTTCTTCGATGTTAAGAGACCTCTCAAAATTTGACTTTAAACTGTCACGTTTTTATCTTCGAAGAACTTATCAATAATGAGCTTAACATGATATCATATAACATGGTTAGTTTTTTTATCTCCACATGTGCTAGTGTCAACATTTTCTAACATTTCTTGATTGAAATTGATTTCATCTGTACCTATAAGAATTTAATGTAAATGAGTATAATATACATTAAATAATTAAATGAAAAAATAGAGTTAATGAAATTGAAACTAATAAATATGTATAATTTCAATAATACATGACATATATACACACACCTAAGGGTGGTTAAACTTCTTCTTCACTTGAATTTCTTTCAACATCTTCAACAACATCATCAATCATTGGTTTATTTTCTTCTTCACTTTGTCTTTCAACATTTTCAATCTCATCATTTATGTTATGAGGAAAATTTATCTCTATTTACATTGCAAAATATTTTTCAAATTAGTTCATCAAATAAAAATTAAATTTCACAATACACTATTAAATTTTAAATATCATTTACAATATCTACATTTACATATATGGTTCAACTTCTTGTTGAGATTGATTTTCCCTTTCAATATTTAAGTGTTATTCGTTCTTTCTTTTGTAGTAGTTTCTCAAGTATTCTCTACAAGCCTCAATGTCTTTAATTCAATCATATTTTCTCTTGCAAATTTTTTTATTCCCCATGATAATTCAATCTATATAGATTTTTAAAATCAAACCCAAAAAAGTCACTTTCAAAATCAAGTCCAAAAAAATTATTTACAAAATTCAGCCAAAAAAAATAATAATTTTCAAAATCAAGTCTAAAAAATAACTTTCAAAATTCAGCTAAAAAAAATCACTTTCAAAATCCAACCAAAAAAACTCACTTTCAAAACTCCACTCAAAAAACTCACTATAAAAATCAAAAGTAATTTTTTTTGTCTAAAAATTAGAGTAAAAAAAACTTGGTGTTCAAAAGCTACATATGAAGAATGTATGTGCGAAAATGATGTTTTGGTCAAGTTTATTTATAGCGTAACCAATTGTTAAAACTATTGGTTTACTCGAATGTTCCTTTGTGTACATGGTTCAATCAACTTATTAATGAACTCCCCTTGAATATAAAACTCCAACTCTTGAAGTCTACAACTAATATGGTCCACTCAAGTGTATCCAACCAAGACATGGCTCACTCTTCAGAGTGTTAAAAAACTATTTAATAGAGGTTACTGAACTAAATTATACAAGTTACCATGTCATCAGGGACACATGATAAAAGGGTATGCATGTCTCTCCAAGTGTTATAGCAATATCTCATTTTCATGTTAAATAGATACAAGTACAACACACTCCAGCTAACAAAGACACTAGGTACAAGCTTTTCAAGGACCACTACATCAAAAATCATAAACTTGCTACAACTAAAAAGTGTGTATCATATTATGATATGGTCATGAGTCTGTTATCATTAAACACACCACTCAATATTTTAGCTTCACTTGTTTATCCACTACCATCCAATATTTGTTATTACTGCTCCAACCAATATCCTCTGCTACCATACCGCTTCCACAAGCACTGTCATGAGCTATTCTTGTCTTCACTTGGGCCTTCATCACCATGCGATTTCTTCTTCTTCTTTTATATGTACTTGCACTCATGAATTTTATATATTTTTTTGCAAACAACTTATTATTGATGTTCATATAAAAGAAATCCATCCACCGAGATACATGGGTGCCATCCTCTATATTCAGGAGATCGGTAAGAATCATTTTCAAATACATGGTTGATCAACATGTTAAACTCTTCTCAACTTAGTCCATTTCACATTCTGCAATTCTTCCAGCTCACATTCCCCCTAATCAAAGACACAATTTCTCTGATTTCACATCAAGCTTATATGAGTCCATTTGCCACCCTCGTACCTATCTAAGAGTATGGTTCCATGAGTTGATGTCACATCCTCCCTTTTCAAAAAAAGGATACACGCTATGTGATTACCACACTAATCTATTTAGACCTAACTCAACAAGTCTTCCCTACATGGTCAAAGCAAGAAGATAACAATTTTCCACCAAACACAATAAATTCACACACCGGCATCGAGACTTGGTCATCACTCCTGCACCTTCGAAGAACCTTTGGCCACCATTGGAGGACCTAAGAGAGCTAACAAAAAAACTCTCATCGCCTTGCGGAAATTACAGCATGTAGCCGAGTGGAATCGAACTAGGGATTTCCTTGGGGTTCCCAATGTCAATGAAAGAGTAACATTGTGGTACTGGTCAAATGCCATGTATGGTGGAAAGCTCCGGGCGTGACACATGGATGAACTGACCCAATCTCAGCTTGTGTGTGAGGATGAGGTGGTGACTTTCTTTAGCAAGAGCCGCATACGTGGCGTATACCAAATCAGATACCTTGAGGTGGAAGCCTTGATTAATTTCAATTAGCTATTAAGCACACTTGCCTCCTCGTAAATGCTGCATTTCCTTAATAAACTTTGGGAACATAAAATCATGTTACAAACAAGCTGCAGTTAACAACCTACTCTACTCTTCCCATGTTCTTGGGCCCTTCTACAAGGACTTAAGCCCAAATCAGCTCTGATACCATGTTAAGATGGTATAAAGTAAATAGATCTATATTAAACTTAATGTAATAATAAATATAAATATATAAGGCTTTGTCTCAAGATAGATAAGCTATCTTTGACACACAATCTATTCGTTAAGTGAATATCTCAACCACACACCAATATATAGAAAACTAACTAATTGAAGAGAATCTCTTAAACCAACTAGGCTCCAACAACCTCCTAAATAATAGAAATGACTCCTTTTGCTAGAGACTATAACTCTACTTATGATAATGACCAGTAATTGAACAACAAAATAAATATAATCACACGCATACATATAACAGGTAGGAATTATATACTCCAACAAAAAAAGTGATATTTTTCTAAATTTATTGATATCTTAGACTTGAATAGAGAATCATATATTATTCATTCAATTCTAACTGAAAATATTAACATCCACACTTTATATAGAGCTTTCCAAGTAAATGGCTACTCAGTATCACTTTTAAATCATGAGACTACAATTTAAATTAAATGCAAAGAAACACAAATTAAAAACTAAATTAAATGCAAAGAAACACAAATTAAAAACTGAAACAGTGTTATAGAAATACAATCATCATACTTCAATTTCACTTTTTTTTTCACGGAGTCGATTGCCATTCACTTGGAATGTGTTTTCTAAAGGACATTTTCAAATATTCCATTTTGAGATGCAGTAAACGTACTTATGGAAAATTCTCTTTTTTTTTTTCATCCATTCCCTTTAAAATGCTTCCATATTCTACTCTTATTTAAGTTTTAATAACTTTGTAAACATGTTGATTATTTTCACTTCAAAGGAAAGAAGCATTCTTCTACTTGAAAGTACTTTTTTGACCAAAGTATATGGAACTCATTGGGGGAATGCATGTAGTCGTTAGGAAAGAAGCATTCTTCTACTTGAAAGTGCTTTTTTGACCAAAGTATATGGAACTCATTTGGGGAATGCATGTAGTCGTTAAGAATTATTATCATTCCCAAAGTATTCTCAACTGTGCCATCAATATCCAATTTTCCATCCTAATGACAATTGGCTGTGTCACACAATCTTCAAAAGAAACAAATGGACATGGAATTACATTACAGGCCTGGATATGAAAAAATATAAATCTGAGATGAATTGGCAACTTACCCTTAGAAATCCTTCAGTACATCTCTGTGTCAGTGTATTAGGCAATAAGTACAGATTTTGCTTCAGAAGGCAATTAGAACTGAAGCTTGCATTTTTCTCACAGAGAATTTGATTGAAAGTTCACCAATTTTGACAAAATAGAAGAATATATGTGCTGCTATCCACTTCAATCTTGTTTTAGTCAAGATATACATTATTTGGTGAACACCAATAAATTTTTTGTTGAATACTTGTGCTGCAGAAATATACCATTGCAAATGCATACACAATGTACGTTATAACTGTAACCATAACTCTCAAGTTTCAAACTTATTTCATGGTATCAAAAATCCCCCCACAATCATATTCTGCATGGCTCAGAGCATCACCAGGCACCTTTGTCATGATTTTCTCTCTAAGAAATTTAGCAAATTTTCTTGATCCTGGTTGCGATAATCCTGTTATGTAAGATTTAGTCATCAACATAAACACTCTCCATCTTCTCTCCTCTACATATTTCTTCAATGCTTGCTCAATCCTCTTTCTTTCTTCGTTTGCAGAATTAATCAATTTTCCATTCAGCTCTTCTGCTAAGCATCTGACAAGAACAATTGGATCCTCCAGTGTTGAACATCCACCTTGTCCAATATAAGGAGTCATTGCATGCATTGCATCTCCAGCGATGGTGACTGTTCCTTTTGACAATGTCCCAAATAACACTTCCCATGTACATCGGCCTCTGAGAGGAGTCAAACTAGGTGTGTCTAGCAGTGTTCTCTTCACAATATCATGATACTCCTCTGGAAAATCTCCAAGCAAATCCAGTGCTTCTTGTATGATAAGCTTGGGTTCTTGTGCAATTTCTGAGTCTGTTGAGCAACATATTGTTAGTGAATGAAAATTTTGATTCAAATTTAAATGTTACTGGAGGGCTAGATGGAATAGCATATCAGAATACCTTGGAGACATGATTTTCTATTTAAGAACCAGAAAACATTTGTGTCATTGATTGGAATGTACCCAGCTCTCATACCATGTTGTAGATTGATATATAATTTTGGAATGAAGTCATGCCCTTCAGGGTAGGTAGACAATCCGCGACTTGTAGACCTTCCCAAGAATTTGGCAGGCTGATAGCCCAACCACTTAGAAACAATTGAGTCCACCCCATCACATCCTATCAAAACCTATTGGTAGTTAAATTAAATAATAAGAAAAATAAAATTGTATTGAACACGTCACCATCAAATATATTTGGAAGAAGATTGAAAACAATAAAAAAAAGGGAAAGTTTCTTCATACTTTCTAAGGTCAAAGAACAAAGTTACAATACCATAACAAATCCTTTTACTAGAGAATGGCTTAATCTTACTTCAGGCAAATGGTAATCCAATGATACTTTCTCCTCCCAAATAACAATAAGAAAAATGAACAGAGAGAAGTTACCAGTAATAGCATTCATAAAAATCAAGGAATGGAGACAATGACCACTAACATCCATAAAAAGCAGAGGATAGGGACAAGTTACCAGAAATAACCTTTATAGTAGAAAACCAATGAAAGTGACCTGCATAAACCAGTAGAAAATTAGCAAGATATAGGAATGCCAGGAATGCCATTGATAAAATAAAAACTACCCAACCAAGCTCCACAGTTGCAAGAAGAAGATAAACAAATACAAAGTATGAGCTGACATAACCTACACATGCAGATGATCAAAAACATCATAAAAAAATCATAGATAAGCAAAGTTTCTGGAATGTGCCAAGATAAGAGGAAGTCAAGAAGAAAACAATATGTGATCTAGGAATTGTGAGTGTACCCTCCATAAGTTAAAAAAGATAATGCCATTAGCCTCAAGGGTTAGTAGTTATAAGCCATATGCAACATCTGTCTCCGAGGTCAGAGAGGTTACTGGTTGTGTCCCAGAGGTCACGGGTTCAACTCTCTAAGTGCTTAAGTGCTTGAAACTCAGGCCACAGGGATTTACCCTAGTTACACCACATCGACAACAATGAAGTTTTCAGGGGTTTCCTATGCATCTTTGTGTGGAAAGAAATTCCATTGAACATGAAATTGAAAGTTTGATGCCAGACTTGGCAGATGATCTAAAACACCATGGGTAAATAAAATATCCAAAGATCATGTGAACCCTACAAGGGAACATCGTGCGATTGGGAAATAGTGAGTGCAGAACAATCCAAAGAGATTATAACCTTAAAAATGAAAATGAACTGAGAAAGTTTAAGCAACCTACATAACCTAACTCAAAAATAGGTCGTCCAGGTATTAGTGTAAGCTTGACCGAGTTTTAAGAGCCATCAACCAGGGTTCCATTTTCATTGTGATCTGCCCTACTTGCATGGCAGGAGTTTCATCATTTCAAGGAGATGAGACCAGGTACCAGGTTCTCAGAAATTATTTTGTTGGAATAGATACCCTACGACACCCCAGCTAAAGGAAGTCTGAACTTTCACATGTTTCTTGAATCACTCACAAAACGAACTCAAATAATGGCAAAATACAGAAACAATAACTAAACCCTATAGGAAAGGCAATTTGTTTGTCTGTTTAATGGGATTTAAAGCTTCACCTTGGCCTTGATATATGTTCCATCTTCCAACATTATGGTAGGGAAATCATGATTGCTACTATCTGTGAATATATCAACAAGTTTGGACTTATATCTTATGGTTCCTGCAGGCAGGGCAGCTATAAGAGTTTCCAAAAGAACCCCCCTTTCCACGCAGCGAACTTCATGATCCCTGCCCAACACTTCCCCAATCTCATCACCTCATTATTACAAATAAATTAAAAACTTTGTCACCTCATTATTACCAATAAATTAACAACTTTGCTACCACTTTCTGTTATCAATCATAATTTGTAACGATTAAGATTATTACAAGCGGGCAATTCTCACCATTTTCCAGGGACTCTGTATGGAATTTGTTTGTTCATTTCATCCTCCAGGCAGATCATCTATGAACTGAAACCTCCATGGCAATGGCCATGCATGAATTAGGGTTGATTCAATTCAATTGTATTGAATACAGGGCAGTGTCAGAGGATCTTACCCTTCTAATCGAAAATGGGTTGCACGAAGGTCATCTGCGACTCCAAGAGCGTGGAGTGCCTTCCAGGAATTAGTCCAGAGGTTGAGACAACTAGTTCCTCTTCCCTTGGATGAAATCTGAAGCCTAGAAGATCCATTAAAAACTCTATCTGCAAAACCATCACTGGGATAAAAGCTCATCCACCTCCAAGCCCCTGGAGTGGGATGCCCAGAGACGGACGCGCCCTGCTCAGCGAGATTTGAAGCAACAAAAAAAACTGTGTGGAAAGAATATAAAAAACTAACCTAAACTAAATCCAATGGTATGGAACGTTTTAATCATCTAACATCTGATCGAATGACTCAAACAAGTACACGTGACAATTGGGGGAGTTGATTTCAGAGGGGAACGCCTTACAGCGTAATGACTGAGACCTTTTATTTCCAATCAATGGTCCAAATATCTTGTATTCGCACAAAATGCATGGAGGATAAAATTAGTAGTGGTCCCGCAAAGAAATATTTCTAAATTGGCCATTGAATGATCAACGGACCAAAATCATTACGGCAGCACTAGTTTTTTATTCCAAAAACTACCCAAGTTCCCTCGTAAGTTGTTTACAGTTTTGCTTAGTGATGTGTGTAGAGGACAAACCTTGGGTCCCACTTAAATTTCCTCTCTATAAATTTCTTTTTTTCTCAGTAAGGACTAATTCTATTAAGAGGACGTATGGTACAATATGAAGTTACAACCAAGAGAAGCAAGAAAATAGGTAGCCAGAAAGGATAGACTATCCTCTCTGGAAAATTGAATTACATGCTCGTGTTAATAAACTCATAAGAGTTAAAAATTGGCTTGCTAATTATACAAGGTGTACACATTAAAAGAGCCAACCATTTTATTTTCTTTGGGTTTAAAAAAAAAAATATTATGAGATTTATTATATTGTACTTTTGTAAAAAAAAATTAAACAGTTATACAACTGTTTCAAAAAAAAGTTTTATAACCAATTCTAGGACAGTTAAGGGGGGGGGGGCCGCGGGCGGAATAAAAGACCAGAAATGAGGCTTTTTGAGGGTTTGGAGTCCAGTCTTCATGACTGATGATTGTAAACCAGAAATTTTTGAAACCTAAATAAGATATGTAGTTTGATTCCAGCATTGGTGTTGCAGTAATTATTTTTCTCATGTGTCTTAGCAATAATATATGTTTTCCTCTCTTGAATAGTGTAAGATGTAGTTGCCACTTTAGTTTATGTTTTGAATGAATTTACTTTGGTGTTGCAATAATTATTTTTCTCATGTGTCTTAGCAATCATATATGTTTTCCTCTCTTGGACAGTGTAAAATGTAGTTGCCACTTTAGTTGATGTTTTGAATGAATTTACTTCGTTGTATTGATTAAAATTTTGTTGTAATCATTAAAAATTAATCTTGAAGACCTTAATGAAGCACCCCATGTCTGAGAATCTCGTTCATTTTCTTCTTCATCACCTATCATTCTTTCTACAGAGTCGCAGCACAGATTCTTAATTGCATGTACCAAATCTTTGTCTCTTTAATTTTCTACTTTACATCTCCACCCTGCAACTCTCACAGTCTCTAGCCATTCTGCTTTTGAAGGCTAGGGTTTCAAAACTAGAAATTTGGGTTACAAGCCTTCATGGCATGTACTTTTGGCCATTAATTTCAATTTTTTTATCCAATGTCAAAATGTCTCAGGAATTCGTTCCGCCCACAGCCAAGAACTGTCTCTTGAGGTACAACACTTTGTTTGTAGTTCGTAGATGGCTTGTTGTTGCTATAACCTCATTGATTATTCAAGAAGAGAACAACTACAAACTTATCAAAATAGATTTAGCCTTATGAATTGTCTGTCATTCACAATCAAAGTTACAACATATAATTTTTGCAAAGTACAATAACAAATGAATAATAGTTCTACATGCATAAATACTCATTCATTGCACCCCTGCAGCCCCCAATGAAATTAAAGGTCGTCCTTGGCTAGTAGTCACATCATTAATCAGTGAGAGGTGAATTGGTTGGTTATTTCAAATGATTGAATGGGATGGCCTTACTTCGTAATGATGTTGCCACATAAAACAGTGAAGGAGTTGCCACTAAAATTATTTCGAGATATATACAATTATTAATCCATCTAATATTCATTTATGAAGAAAAATAGATAATAATTAAAAATCATAGGTGAATAATTACAAAGATGAGGAAGTGATATTTGAATAGTCATCCCTTTCGATACCAATAATGTGGGCATAAAAGGGAGCTTTTGAGAAATTTAGATGAGGGCCTCTTTATTTCACCCCAAAGTAATAGGAGTGTTGTTAAGTTACCAATAAATGTTGATTTAGTGGGAGACACAACTATCTTTGGTTAAATATACAAAACTTATCAAGATGGTAAATTAGGACAGAAAATGCCAAATCTCAAATATCTTAAAAGATTTGCCCCTAACATGTAAAACATAAACCATAAAGCATATCCATCATCATCTAAGAACTGATTAAAATTTACCAGATAAATAATATATTCTAACAAAATTTATATATACAACAATAGCCTTTTGTCGAAAATCAGTTTAGAGAACACAAGGTAACTAAGGAGTTCATAGTATTGAATTAACTTCTATACCATAGGCGCGACCACTACTGCCAACATGCATCCATAACCTTGACAAGGATGACTTTTTAACCCATTGATATGTCATTGTCCCATATATTTGATGTCTGTTGAAGATCATTGTTCTAGCTTAGTAACCAATTAATAACAATGTAATTCATAAGCTAACAAAAGTGAACAAGTTGGCTCTTGATGAGACCACTTTTCCTTCAATTTTATGACTGAAGGCCATCACCCTGGCCTAGTGACTAGTAGTGGTAATGTAACATCATAAGGACCTATGATCATGGTAGGTTAGCTCGTGATGAGACCTACAATCCTCCAGTTGACTCTTTGTATTTAAAACTCAACTATAGTTATTTTTAATCAAGAGAGATTACTTAATAGATGGGGCGGAAAGTCAACTCCTTAAGAGTTAGGGATGGCGTAAAAAAAAAGTAACAACTATTTTCAACTTGGCTATTCTTTCTTTACAAAGCATAATAAACTTAAAAGGACCGTTGATAAATATATTTTGTTATATTAAGTTTGGGGTTACGGAACAGTTCAATAGAGAGTGACGAAAATAATTAAATACCATTTCTATCATAATCAACATAGATTTTACATGATTAGGGACATAACAAATTAAGAAAGCTGAAATTCAACCTAATGAAATCATCAATGTAGATTCATCCTTTAAAAATAAAATTTCATTTATAGATAAACCAAGATAAATTGACTGTCCAATCATCATGTCAAAGAGGACGCAAAAAAAAAATCAAAAGAGTTCCCATCCAAACCAAAGGGAGAAAGATTGGGAAAAGCTATAAGTGTCAAATCAAATAGAAAGGAAAAAATCATGAAAATAAGCCGAAGTAGCAATAGTTGTGACTGGAGTAACAACAACTGTGAATTTATCAACAACAATCATCACTTAGGTAACAATGGTAACTATTGTGATTTAAGGTTACAACAATTGTGACTTGAGTAACAACAATTGTGCTTCTAGTAATATAAATCGTGATTTGAGGAATGACACTTGATGACTCAAGAAGAAAAGAATTACTAAAAAAATAAAATAAAAAATATATACATCAAATATTAAAAATAAATTCAAACAAACAAAAAATCCCACTATATATATGCATTATTAAGGAGAACTTAAAAAGGAAATATTTTACACAATCGTGGCAATGGGGATATTCCCTTGCCTGGTTATGAATTGCAAGTCGACGTCGTTTCTAACTTCATGGAAGAAAGACTCCTTCTTAATTGGTTCATGGTAAAGGGCAATCAATGACCATTAGCAAGATAACATATTCGAGATCCATCAATGGCAGTGAGGCACATAATGCCATTGTCATACACTTGAATAACCTCATAGGGGCCCAACCATCTCGTTTGAAACCTCCCTGGGAAATATTGAAACCTGGAATCATATAAAAATGCTTAATTGCCTTCCGAGAAGGTTTTCCTTTTAATAATATGATCATTCCATTTGGCCCTTTTTTGTTGGACTATAGACGTTTGCTGGAGAGAAGAAAGGTGCATTTCGTCCAACTCATTAAGCTATTACATGCACTATTTGATCCAAATGGAAATCTGCCCATGGTAATGTAACTAAAAATGTTATAAATAACGAGCTCTTTTTGTAAGAGGACATATTTTCTGGCAAAATGTAGTTGTAACTATCATTTTCTGTTGTAATAAGAGTTAGTTCATGATTTATTTTCTGGTTTGGTTCACTTTTGTTCTTTTCTTGGCGTGAAAATTACTCGGATCTTGGGGCCCTCCCCAAGATCTAGATCAATGGTATTAGAGTGAGTTATGATCCCATGGTGATCAGGGTTATAAGGGTCTGCAGTGAAATTTCTCATTTCTTCTCATAATATTTTGTTTCTCAAATTTGGCACCACATCTTCTCAAAAATAATGAAGAAGAATTTTAATTCCTTATAATGGAAATGACGATGATGATGGTTGTGAAGAAGTTGAATTTATCGTAACATAAATGACGATGATAATGGTTGTGAACATTCATGCATGGTTTCTTCTTCTAGTGGCGCGAATGGTGATGAGTAGTAATCAACAACGATATTTAGCCATGACTATAGGATCTTCACAATATCCATATTTGTTTATGTTTACGAATATAGAGAAAATAGATCAAACAAAATTTGATTACATTATGGTTGGAGGAGTAACAATGGGCTTCCCGCTTGCGAAAACCATCTCTGCTAATTATTTTGTTCTAGTACTAGTGATCCAAAATGGATCTTGAATAAACCTTCCAAGTCTTCGAAAATATTTTAAATCGAAGTATGACAGGGAAACTATGTTGAAACGTAAGCCCATCAAAGAAATGCAGCATTAATGCTCAAGGGTTGTTGGATTGGAAAGATCAACGAATGGGAGAAAAACAATGGAGCAGTCATCCATTGTTATCGCATCGGGGAAAAGCCAGCAGTATGTTTGGACTGTGGCCTTAAGAGAAATGCGATGAAGCGGACCCCAAGGATTATTAAACAAAACAATAAAGGAATTGAGATCCATGGTAAGTGGTATTTTGGGAAGGCTTCAAGCGGTAAGTGGTATTGGAAGGGCTTCACCTGATTCCATACACCAGCCAACACTTAGTGTGCCGCAGGAGAGAGAAAACTGCTTTTTCAGGTGGGTAATCTTCGTGCAAGTGGGCCACCCAAAAAGACTGTCAGCCGTTGGATTGGAGATCACAGATCAATGGTGGAGATTGAGTGGACTACTTGATGTTTCAAGTTTAGTGCAAATCATCGGATCAAACGGTGAATCAATAGTCAGGATCTGATCGGAGATCGCTGGCCAGGGAAGTTTAAGGGTTGCGGATCATGGAAGCAACGACTGCCGATATGCCGAAACAATGATATAGCAATGGGCCGATAGCATCGATCAGAGCGATCGGAGATAGGAGATTGGATTGTAGCAATGCAAAGGGGAACATTGTGCCATGCGACATGCAATTTGCGATGAAGGCACAGACCCGATAGGTTTAAAGGGGTGATTGAATTCTATTTGAGTTTCCACTTAAAGGCTTATGATGTGTTTTTGTGAGTTTTTCCTATGTATTCCGTTGTGTCTATTTCGGGATTAAGGTTGAAGGAAGGCCAAACAATGGGGTTTCCCGCACTCGCCAGTTCCTTTTCAATTATGAAACTGTTTCTAATTCAAACATCATTGTTCCCCACCATAAGGAAATGATGAACAGTGTTAACACTCAGGTTGTTCCCTTTGACTCCCAAGGGAATACGGCCGAGGTAACCACAAACCAATCTTTGGACTGCAGGTCCTAGCCTACCTGCAATCAGAGAGGGCTCTCTCTTTAGGATTTAGCTTTGTTTGAAGGATTTTAGGCTAGTTATGGAGTTCTTTGTGTTTTGTTTAAGTTTTGGTGGGATGATTAATGTCTTCAAGTAGGGAGGCATGCATAGTGTAAGAGATTCAAACCATTGGGCATGGATTCATGAAGTAAGGCTGATGGTGTGTTTTCTTGGTCACAAGGGGACTATAAAGCAGGATAGCTATACATGAAACAACGTTCAGGCCAAATAAGAATGGAATGAGAGCTAAGGAATGAGAGGAAACTAAGAATCTATCCTTCAGCTTAACAGAGGGAAGGTGAATGAGCTCTATCTAGGAGCAGTCAAGAATTCCTAGATAACTGTCATACATGGGTGAATTAGGGGAAATATGAGCCAAAAGGAATCCACATTCACAGCTAATTCAGAGGAAAACATATAGAAACAACATAAATTGAGCATAGAGTGCAATTAAGGAAATTCTAGGCTATCCATTTTTCCTATTATTTAGGCAGTGACATGATAGCGGATAAATATATATATAAAATGAAATAGAATGAAGAAAAACTTATTGTCCCATGTAGCAGCACAAGGATTCCATAGTCACTCTTCAACCATTTGAACACAGCAGACAATCAGTCCTCCAATCCTTTTAGCAGTCTTTGATTAAAGAAATTCTCAGATATACAGTACGAGTCTCTCATGAAGTGAATTAATCAACAAACCCCGAATACATTCTATGAGGGGATATATATACAAAAAGGAGATACAAAATATCTAGAGGATGAGTTATTAACTCATAAATTCTTTCACCAACTCCTAAGGAGCGGCTGATGAGAAAGTAAATGCTAAAGTAAATACAAACGTAACAGTTGTTCTTTTCTGTCAGCGAATGTTGACTTTTGAGTCCATTTGAGTCGGTTGGAGCTGTGCTTTCAAAAATCCACACTTTTTTGGCTTGCTGTTCCAGCCCTTTGCCTTGTTATTGATTTGACCTGCTCCACCTGTTCTTTCTTGTGCTTTATCCAGTGTTTACTATTGACCTGTAGCTCACATGGAATTTGAAAATTGAAAAAGGAGCCAAAGACTGATATCACCTGGGTAAAATGGCCAGCATTGCTTGCCACCAATCTTCAGGAGGAAGCTGATGCCTTTGAATATTGATGAGTGTCTCATCCGCTTCTGTATACTTTTAATAGTTGGGTGGCATCTCAAACAGGTGGTTGACTTCATGTTCCATGTAAAATAAGTTTTCCAGCTTATCATAGAGAGTCTGTCCTGAAGGAGGTCCTGGTTGTGCTGGAGAACTTGATGAAGCAGTAAGCTGATTTGCGACATAATTATTGAGCCTAGTTGCATATTGGTCACGTGTTAATAACCTTCCAGTGCTGGTTAATAAGCTGGGAAATCCTCTAGTCTGCAGTGCTGCAAGCTTTATTTCAAAATTATCTACATCCTTTTGGATTTCCCGACATCTTGCTTCTAGAGTTTGAACAAAGCCTCTTAATGTCAGCACTTTCTTGGCTGTCAGTATGGTATCTGTTCTGCTCATAATCTGTAATGCTGCCAGTTCTTCCTTGGTTTGATGATTTAAGAAGTTGATCATTTTGTTGGCCTGCTCAGGCATGTTTCCCAATGCTGCCTTCGCTCTCTGAGTTTCAAACTGAGCTTTGCCAATTATTTCTACCTATTCATACATGGCTTGAATTGACCTCCATTGGCCAGTGATTGACTGATTTATCTTGGCCCACAAAATCTTCTTTATTTCAATCAGGGTTTTGTATAAAGCTAGCTCTTTCTCCAAGGCTTTAATTTTTTCATTCAAGGCTTTAATTTCCCTTGTCTTTTCAGCTACTGTCATTTTAGATTTGTCATACTTTCCTTCAAGATTGGCCAATTTCTCTTTGGCCTCTTTTATCTTTGTAGCCTGAAGCTCAAGCTCCTTAATAGCTTTCATCATTTCTTCCATGATCATGCTTGATTCAGATGTTGTTGTAGTTGGTACTGTTGTTGTTGCTGATGTGGCTTCTGGGATTGTTGTTGGCTGTGTAGGAGGAACAGGGACATTAGCTGGAACTGCTAGAGGTGGCTGGGAGGTTTCCTCTCCCTGCTTACTCTGGGTTTCTCTTTCTAATTCTTCCTCCATCTGGATTACTTTTTGATTCATTTTCATCAGCAAATCTAATGTATCTTTAGTTTCTTTCTCTTGCACTAATTTTGCAGTTTGAGGGTGTTCAGTAGGAACCTCAATCGCTTTCTCAATGCAGCAATATCATCATCCTTCCTCTTCATAAGGGCCCTCACACCCTTAGGATCCTTAGGATCATGTCCTAGGTCAACAATAATGTCCTCCAATGTTTTAATTCTGTTGTCTTTAGCTGTGGAGGACATTCTTTCCAAATCTATCTGAGTCTTAGTGTTCTTCAATGAATCTTTCAATTCACGAGCCAGTGTGGCCTTGTCTGCTAAAGTAGCATAGACCATCTCACCAGTCTACTTATGTAGCTCAATTTGTTCCATGGGGTGGATGTCTTTGGCCATGACCTACAAATTTGTCCTGACATAGTCTGCAGCTGTCTGAGGCTACTGAAATTTGGGC